>JAABKJ010004167.1:0-24762 GCA_011634705.1 Andricus grossulariae
CATCCGCTCAGCTGACCGAGAGCAGCGACGCGGCGGCACTACGTACTTTCGGCTGGAGATGAAGAAAAATAGTATACAACACACGGCCAGAAATATTGGATGCCCTGGCGTGCGTGATATGAGGCCTCGGCTTCGCCTCATCCTTCATATCACACACGCCCGGAAATCCAATTTCCTGGCCTTGGGTCGTAATATACTATTCATAAAAAAGTGTCGGTAAGGTAGGAAGTCGGTCACGTGACCCACTCGTCACATGGCCTTAACAATTTTCATAAACATATTCAGAGTTTGGCTATTTTTCAAGAAATAAGCACAATTTGTTTTCGGAGTCAACTAAGAATATCTTTCCGATAACTCTTTTCTATGTTGCTTTATAAATTTACAAGAATTATTAGGTATTTAAACAATTTTGATTGAAAAATTAAGAGCTTGGCTATTTCTCAACGAAAAGGCTCAATTTTTCAAAGAATTAAGTAACAATATCTTTCAGATAACCTTTTTCTATGATGCTAGGAAGTCTATCTGATGACTATTTTCTATGTTGCTTAATGTAAATTAACAAGAATGATTAATTATTTAAACAATTTCGATAAAAGAATAAGCTCAATTTGTTTACGGAATCAACTAATGATGTCTTTCCGATGACTCTTTTCTATGCCGCTTTGTAAATTTACCAGAATTAATAATAATTTAAACAATTTTCATAAAAAAATTTGAAGTTTGGCTATTTTTTAACAAATAGATAGTTTGTCTACTTTTTAACAAATATGCTAAATTTTTTTTACAGAATTAGCTAATCATATCTTTCTAATGACTTTTTTGCATGATACTCTGCAAATTTTTAAGAAATATTAATTATTTAAACAATTTTTATGAACAAATTAAGAGATTGGTCATTTTTCAACAAATAGGATCGATTATTTTAGGGAATCAAGAAAGAATGTATTTTCAATAAATATTTTCCACAATACTTTGCAAATATACAATAATTATTAATTATTTCAACAATTTTCCTAAACATATTCAGAGTTTGTCTATTTTTCGAGGAATAGGCAGAATTTATTTTCGGAGTCAACTAGGAATATCTTTTCGATGACTAT
This sequence comes from Andricus grossulariae, assembly GCA_011634705.1. Classification (NCBI taxonomy): domain Eukaryota; kingdom Metazoa; phylum Arthropoda; class Insecta; order Hymenoptera; family Cynipidae; genus Andricus; species Andricus grossulariae. The sequence goes on from JAABKJ010004167.1 coordinate 1,101, forward strand.
TTTCTATGCTGCTTTGTAAATTTACAAGAATTATTATTTGTAATATCATTATTTTTAACGAATTGGCTCAATTTGTTTATGGAACCAAAAAGAATGTATTAAAAATAAGTCTTTCCTATGTTACTTCGCAAATTTACAATAATTGTTAATTCTTTTAACAACTTTCTGATTACTCTTTTCTATTTTGCTTTCTCATTTTAAAAGAATTAATAATTATTCAAACAATTCAATTATTCAGTAAATCCGAGGCAACTAAGAATGTATTTCGAGGACTATTTTCTACAATACTTCACGAATTTATAACAATTATTAATTATTTTAACAATTTTCCTAAACACATTCAGAATTTGTCTACTTTCAACGGAATCGGCTCAATTTTTTACGGAAGCAACAAAGTATGTATTTCAAATAAGAATTTCGTACATTACTTTGCACATTCACAGTAATTATTCATTATTCAAATATTTTTCATAAAGATATTCAGAGTTGGGGTATTTTTCAAGGAATAGATGCAATTTGTTTACGGAGTTAACTAAGATTGTCTTTCCGATGCTCTTTTCTATGTTGTTTTGTAAATTTACAAGAATTATTAATTATCTGAACAACTTTCATAAAAAAATCAGAATTTGGATATTTTTAAACGAACAGGGTGCATTTTTTACAGAATTAACTAAGAATATCTTTCCGATGACTTCTTTCTATTACGCTCTTTAAATTTCAAAGATTTAATAATTATTTAAAATATTTCCATGAAGAAATTAAGAGTTTGGCAATTTGTCGAAGAAATTAACCCTCCCGTAAAAAATATCCTGCTCGACATTAGTTAAAACCGAGGTTAAACCGCAGCGAATACACAACTCAGTCGTATACGTCGCAGATTGTCATCCATCCGAGTGCTACGCGCGCTCGAAATGGCTTGACATCTGGACTCTTCTCGAGTCGAGATCATTTACTATGTATTTCTGTGAAAATGTGTACGCGTCGACATTTTGTAGGTTTTTTTCCAAAGCTGCATGAAAATGTTTAGAGTTGCACAATTAATTATTCTGCATTGTGAAAGGTTTTCATGCGAAGCCATGTACAAATCAAAATTATTGAAGTAAAAATTAATTTCATGGTATTTTATTGAACTTCATTTCAAAATAAAATAATTACATGTAAAAAAATTGGTCGCGCGTGGTCCATTATTTTAATGGACCAGTCAAAAAATATTTGGCTTCAAAGTTAAAAGTTTTTTTTTGGCAAAATAAATATTTTGAAATCTTGAGTTCAACTCATTACCAAATCTAGAAAAGTGTTTCTAAAAATTGAAAAAAAAAGCATAAAGTCAAGAGCAAATCCTACTCATAAAATCTAAATCAAGAGCATGATAAAATATGATAAAATTTCTGAGTATTCATAAAAAATATTTACTCGTGCAGTATAAATTTTTGGGAGCCAAAAGTCGAAAATTTCTCGTTAACCTTCATTTGTTATAAGGTGCAACGTCAGATTCCATTAGATACATTACTAGATCTGGCAAAGAGTTAAGCTCAAGATTTAAAGATGTTCATTTTGCTAAAAAAAACTTTTAACTTTGAAGCTAAATATTTTTTGACTCGTCCATTAAAATAATCTTGACGTACGAAAATTTGACTAGAAATTTCCTAGTCTTTCAAATTATTCCACTTCCGAAGTCGTAGCTTCAGTTTCTACACAGATATTCGTCAAATTTTGCACATTTTTTCAGTACACCAAATTACATTCTTCTAGAGATTTTCAAACAAGTGAGTTCATTTTTACAAAACTATTAACATTACTTTCTCTTAGATCAAAAGCTTGGCCGCAATCTGCAAAAAACATCATTTCTCCAACTCTACACATTGCACAATTCGTCCCTTCCGCCAAGCGGGTTGAGCATTCATACAGGCCTTCATCTCAGGCAAGTCCGACGAATGATGTAAATTTTTCAGGTATTTTGGCAAAGAGGAGAGATAGAGGGTGATAGGAAGGGAGGTTTCAGAACTTTGTGAAGAGGGTAAAAGACATGTGGTAAAGTGAAGAAGAGGGTTTTAAAGAGTTTTTGAGTTTAGAATGTAGTTTAAGACGTCGCGTTAGGGCATGTGTCGATCGTGTCGAAGAAGGCTGCTGTCTAGTCACCTCGCCTCGCGTGGCTGGTATTATAAAAGTAAAAGAATTGTATTGCATGTATTGTACATGTATTGAATTGTATTCTCTTAAACAATAAGTGCAAAGATAAAGGTTGAAATATTCAAAATGGTAGAAAAATTGTTAACTTATCGCAATGTAACCAATAGTTAAGAAGTTTAGAAAAAAGCATTGAATCACAAACAAGTATATGTATATTGTATATCTTTATTCAGGAGATAAAAACACAGCTTTCGATTGAAGTAGCCTTAAAAATTTCTAATCAATTTACTAAAAATTTATCGTGTACAATATATGACGAAACACAAACTTCATTCATAGAATTATCTACTTATTTTACTATAAACTCACAAAATTAGAACAATGGTCAGACAACTTATAATTTTTGATGAAATAATATACGAAACGTTGAAGGTCATGTTACGAAATAATAAATAAAAAATTGGAATTACGGGTAGATTAGCTAACAAAAACTTTTCTTACCAAGATACGAATAAGTTCTCTATCACTGAGAATATTTCAACGATATCAATAATAATATTATAGATTAAAATACACTTGATGAGAGAACTGGCTCTGTGTCGAAAAGTTGTGACAAATCCTTATTTTAAATTTAATAAATAAGTATTGTCTGGAATAAGTAGAAAAAATAGGATATATTTCCTACATACCATTATAAATGTTTTTTAAAACACCCAGACGTTAAAGCAGAATGTATATAAGATCGAATCTACAAATTATTAAACAAATTTATTTTAACAAACCGTTGGTTCCCTGTCACGTTTTTTGTATTTTTCCTAGAAACAGTATTTACTAAGTATTACCTGTGTGGTTTTTCTCCGGTGTGTACTTTCGCATGGTTTTTTAGATGTGTAGCTTGATTAAAAGCAGAACCACAAATATTACATCGATACGGCTTTTCTCCAGTATGAATTCTCCGATGATTCCACAAAGTTGAGTGTCTTGCGAATGTTTTCTCACATACTTCGCACTGATAAGGTCGTTCACCAGAATGTATTCTTTCGTGGTTTTTAAGATGTGGACTCTGAGAAAACTGCATACCACAGACACCACATTTAAATGGCTTTTCGCCAGTATGAACACGCCCATGATTTTTTAAATAGGCCGCTGAAAAAATTAAATTTTCAAAATATAAAGTCTGAAAACCTTTTAACATTATAGAAATTTAACATGAATGAAGTACAATTATTTTAGACATATTAAACCTATTAAAAATAACCTTAACATCTTAACTATTAGTCATGTATATGGGGTATTATTTCTCAAATATACCCACTCAAAAAATCAAAGTTGTACGATCTAAGCCAAACATGGGTAAAGTGTAGTGCTATTGGATAGAAGTTTATGGGAAAATTTGTTATTTGGATGATTATTTACAGATACGATAGGGGTCTTTTGTTTTTGAGAATATACCATCTGTTTTGGCGATTTTTAAATCTTTTAGGGCCGATTTCACCAAAACTGATTAAATGGGCGATTAACTCATGAATATTTTCTAATCAATGATTTAACTTGCGTTACGTTCAACCAGATTCTCTGATCAAATTTTAATCTCCGATTAGTTAACCGTATACCTGATTCGTAATAATCCGATTTTCTATGCTTACGGCGATTCCGATTGTCCGCGACAAGAAGTACGTTTAAGATTTTACCGCAAATAATGTAAAAATTTCCATCACTATTGCAGTTCGAAAACCAATAATGTAAATTATAAAGGCACTAATAGTGATTAATTAAAGACACTCAGAAATATTTTATACATATATTAAAAACATACAAAAAGGAAGTTTCACTATGCGCACTGCAAGGTTACATTGGTTAAATATTTATTTTCAGCACTGTAAAATGAATTTATGCTACTTAATTCTTATTTCGTTAACTTATATATTTTACATACATTGTTTTTAAAAACGAATCATCTCTTCCAAAGATGTGAAAGAAAAGCGAGGTTATAGGAACACAATTTACACTTTATGGACGCCTCGTCAGAGATATTTTGGCCTCATAGTTTCTGTCATCAACATATTGATAAATAGTCCCGGGAACGAAAATCAAAAAGGTGCCTATAATGCTTATAAATTGAAGGTCTTAAAACGATCTTCAATTTGATAAGTTGCACACTGAAATTGTTTGATTTATTCCCTCACAAAGTGATAAAAACAGGCAAAAATGGCCGTTTTGCAAAATCTAGTTATTTTTGCAAAAGTCCCTGAAAATGTGTGTTTTGCTAAGCTGAGAGTATATTTAAAATTTTAGCTCAAAATAATAAATAGATTTTGAGAAAAGCTATTTGTATATAAAAAAGGTACCGTTGTTTCGGTGGGGCTAACTTTTTTTAAAGCGGTCACAAAGCCATAAAAGTGGACAAATTTCAATCCTAAAGAGTTATAGTATCATGTATGCTTAGCAACTAATTGATCTGCGTATTGTTTCTCGGAAGGTGCATATAGCAGCTGCTGGATGATTCACGTAGGTCACTTTGTCAGTTTCGGCTAAGCACCAACACTGCGAACATCGTGTAGTTTCTTAAGCAAAAAGTTAAAGGAGACGAAATTTTGCAATATTTCCAGTTTGTGATGAAATTGTGCAGTTATGTGCGACTTCTTGTGATAAGTGTAGTGTGTAAAGTCGTACCCAACAGTTTGGTAAGTACATGTAATCACAACAGGTAATACAGTAAATGAAAGCAAAAATTTTGTTTTTTTCAAAATTAGCAGTAGAAGTAAATGTTTTCTTCTGTTTAAAACTTCGTTTTTTTCCTACTAAACAATTTTTTTTTAACTGAAAATTTAACTACTTCATTTTTGTTTAAAAATTCCTTTCATTAGTTCGAAATGTATCTATTTTCTTGAAAATTCTTTTTTTATTGTTGAAACATTTGTTTCAATATAATTTTTTCGTTGTTGAAAAATTATTATTTTCATTAAGAGCAAATTTTTTTTTGAAACTTCGATTTGTCCTACTGAAGAATTATTTTTTCAAACTTGAAATGTAACTACTCCAATTTTGTTTGAAAATTCCTTTCTTTGGTTGGAAATATATCTATTTTATCGAAAATTCTTTTTTTTGTTGTTGAAATATTTGTTTCAATACAAGCTTTCCGTTGCTAAAAATCCATCATGTTCGTCAAGAGCCTACTGGGGAACACCACGTAAAAAAAGCGCCTTCAACTCGACCTCCAGGGTGGTGCGGAACAGAGTTGATTAGGGATTTAACATAAATGTACAACACAATCAACGTCGCAACGTAATCAACATTGCAACGTATTCGGCGAGAAATGAGTAAGCTATGCTCACAAAACAATCTCCTTACTGATTTTGTGTTGATCCTTAATTTCTTTATAACTTGATAAGCTTCATAAAATAAAAGTTCCACACAAGCTTTTGCTTCTTATAGCATCGTATCTAACTGATAGGCAGTATATGGATCAGTATACTGGCTGTTCCTCTCTTCTGTTTGTGCCTTCATCTGGAGTTCCTGAAGGTAACAGCTTGGGAGCATTGCTTTTTCTTATATTTATGAAAGATGTATCGTTTGCTTTGAATTGCAATCACCTGCTTTATCCAGATGATATGTTGAGATTTATTTGCCAATTGCGAATCTCAACTCTTGCCTAAATCTTCAAGCTAATTTGAACTTTTTCAACAATTATTGTAAAATGAACAATTTGAGTCTAAACCCATCAAAGTGCAAATTTTATCTTTCTCAAATAAAAATGTAGTACTACTTCAGAGATACTCATTTGCCGAAATTAAACTGGGAAGGATTGAGGTCTATAGACCCAATCTGCTTATGAGACTATTTTCCTGACTGCTGAGATCCAAACTTGAATAGGTGTCTATCATATGGTCTCCACATACAAAAAAGGATATAGCTGCTATCGAAAGCTGTCTAAGCTGTTTCCTGAAATACTTAGCATATAAGAAGGATAAAGTTTACCCTTCACTGTAAAAAGTAGAGATATTTTTTATGGATCACCAAGCGTTCGTAGATCTTATTGATTCTTTGAACTGTTGAGCTTCGCTATTTAGCAGATAAAAAATAAACAAATATAATGATCTTCAAATGCATTGATTACCTTTGTCTACATGGAAGCTTCTATGTTTCTACTCGCTCGTCATGTCAATATGTGACAGACAGTTTGTTCGTAACATGTCAGTTAGATATCTTATAAAATCCAGCACCCCAATCAAAGAACAGGTTATAGCTCTCTGGTGCCTAGAGTTGGTCAAAGAATTATTTTATTGAATTAAGTAAAAATTTGTTTAATTCAAAACAAATTTATTTTATTTAAACCCACTATTTTTGATCTCAAACAACATTTCTTTTAATCAAACAAATTCTATCTTTGATATAGGGTCAAACGGATGTTTTTTCGATGCAATCAAACATTTTTCTGAGTGTAAGGGGTCTCTCCGCTATTAGAGCCAGAAAGTTACAACCGGTTCTTCGATCCGGGCCCTCAATTTTGTATTGATGAAGATGTTCCCCTTGCAAGGAAATGCTTTATAATTGATTTTGATACATTACTTTTACACCTTCGATTGAAAATTTGAAATGATTGAATTTTGAAAAGCGTGATGCACAATTTGACAATAATTAATTTTGAGCGACTTAGTAACAAGATACTAATCTTTGAATTATTTAGTTTTTAAAGAACTTTGAATTCAGAATCATTTAAGTTTGAAGGTTCACAATATTTATAATATATCAGTTATTTTGATTGTTTTCTTTAAAAAAATTAACATTTTATTATTTTTTCGTGAAAATCAGCATTCAGTAGGTTTCGAGCAGATACTATCCTCAACCGCGATATATCATTTTTTTATTATCAAATAAGCGTCATTAATGATCTGGAAGAGTGTTTGATAACCGGGAAATTACCAGATATTTGTTTTTGTCTTCGAAGGCTGTCATAAAAAATTTTATATCTATTTTGAAAATTGACTGATATTATTATACAATAATTTTTAATTGATAGCCTTCTCAATTAAAAAATTTTTAATTGAGATCCTCACGAATTGATGACAGTTTCAAATTAAAGTGTTGAAAATAGCAGGACGATTTCGATATTAATACTTTCAAAATTGCAAATCTTCATATTGAAAGGCTTTGGTAGTCAGTTTTCAATTTCATAATTTTCGTTTCAAATATTTAAAATTGCCGGGTTGCAGTTTTATACATGTGAATTTTCTGATTATTTTAATTCATTAATATCGTAGAATATCCATTTAAAAGACCTGAAAGTGGCACAATTTCAAGTTTGAAGGTTATTAAATTGAACAATTTTGAATTAAATGCCTCTCGAATAAATTCAAAAGAAAGAAAAATTAAGAAAATAATTAGTCAAATTCAAGCCGTAAATATTAGAAGATTTTGGAATGTAGCATTAAAAATTGAATAATTTTTTATATGAAAATGTTCCAAAATATTGAACATTTTAAACTCAACCTAACAAGCAGTTGAAATTGAAAGTCCTTGAATTGTGCCATCTAAAAAATTTGATTTTCAATGTTAAGTCTTAAACTTATTGGGTTTTTAAAAATAAATATAGATGAAAATTGAACAAACTGTAATTTAAACATCAACAAGTGATTTTTTTTAATTTTGAGGTACTACAGTGTTAGAATTCTGAATTTTCATTTTGAACTTCAAAGTTTTAATTTTTCCCTTTATATAAGTTTAAATTTTGCAATCAATATTGAATATAGTTTAATTTTGAAAAGTATAATTAACAATTTAAAATTGTCTGATTTTCGAACAAATTAAATTCATCTCGCAAATTTGGAATAATAAAGGTTTTGCGTATGAAAAAGATTTAATATGACAATTCTCGTTGATTAAAAAAGTTTTCAGTTTTATATAAAGTTCGGGTTCGTTTAATTTTCAACGTTCCATAGTAGAAATTGTTACATTTGTTTCATGTTTCCCATTTTAAATGATTTCATTACGAATGTGTTTTTTTGAATAATTACACCTTAAAGGTTTAAATTGCAAATTTTTTCATTTTGAACGCTGAAAATGACGCTGAATTTATTTCTTGATCTTAAAAGAAAATTTTTAATCAATTTCAATGTTTAATTATAAGTTTTCAATGCAATAATAATTTAAAATGCTAGCCTTTCGAAAGATTTGACTTCGAAACATTCGATTTAGTTTTCAATTTCATATTGTTAAATTTTAACCGTTGCGAATTGGAAATTATTTTAATTGCAAAGTTTTTAATGTTAAATTATTCAATTTTGAACGCTTGTACTTTAGCCTCAAAATCTTTAATTTTAAGAGCTTTTAATTAATAATTTTTGAATTTTGACAAATTTTTTTGACTCACTATATCCGCTAATTCTTATTTTTTTCCAATTATCATTTGAGATACCAAATTGTTATTTTTTTCAATTCTTACGAATTTCTATTTGTAGTACTTCTAATTATTTCAAATTACCATTTTTCATCATGTCTATGTTTTCCTATGAACAATTTGACATAATTTTTATTTTGGTTTCAAATTGCCATTTATCGTTATTTTCATTTTTCCGAATTACCATTGCTCCTCAATTTTTACTTTCCTAACTTGACACTTATGAAATTTTTCTGTTATCAAATTGTCATTATTTTGTCATAATGTTTCTTTTTCTGAATTTTTATTTTTCATTCTTTCGAATCGATGTGTAAGAGAAATTTCATTTTTTTTTTAAATCAGCGTCCGCATAAAAATAATGACCCAATATTTGAATTATCCGACCATAAATTCAAATTAAAAATTCTGATCGGCTGATTTGAATTTCACCCTATTAATTTTACGCTAATGCCATTTTTATTTGACGTAAAAGTTGTGTTAAATGGCGCCTTTGAAAAATAAAAATCATGACAGACAGCAATTCGGAAAAATAAAAAAAATGATAAAATGATTAACCAATGGCAATTTTACAGTAATTAAATAAAATTAAATTCTGTCACAATTTTTAACGTCTGAATTTAAAACTATTCGATTAAGAATGTTTTTCATTAATAATTGTTTAATCATTAGGGCACTTAATTGAAAAAATATTATAAACAATTGCGGTGAATCTGAAAAATTCAAAACAGGCCATTTTTAGCGCTTCAATTTAATATTGTTCATCATCAAATATCAGGGCATGAATTCCAAAATTTGAATAACCAGAAAAATTTGTTCAAAAATAAGGTAAAAGATTTAAATATAAATAAATTATTTAGATTCCGTAAAGAGATTACTCTAAAAGAAGTCATTATTTAGAATAAAAATCTAGCTTTACATTATCTAAGTTCAATTGTTAACAATTATTATATGAAATTGTGCAAAAAGGATAAATTGAATAATTTAATTTCCTGGACTTCCGGACTTTGTGTTGAAACAAAAGGATTCATAAAAATCACTTATAAATTTCTCTTTCTATACTTTTATTTTATTTAAAAAAATTCATCTTGATTTAAGCATTACTACAACCTTAACTTTCTCCAGTCACTAATAGATTTTCTCGTAAAATTAACTCACGAATAGGTTCGTAACTTTTTAGAGGCAATGAAAATTAATCCAACTTGAAACTGCGAGACTCATTTTGTAGATCTGGAAAGGTGGATACTTGTAAGTTTGGGCTATATAAAAGTAACATTAACGATTGGCAGTAAAAAGGCAATTGATAGGTGTTAGAAGCAGGAATAATGAATCTTAATCTTCCCCTTTTTCAAAGTTGTAAATATTGTCAACTTCTTTGATTTTCATGAAAAATATTTATTTCTTTTTAGGGCTTCATAGCCCCAGACAGAAACCCTTATATTTTCGATAAATTTGTCATAATTTTTTTGAAGGCATGTATGTGAGGGGAAAATAGGGGAGGGGAAGTAGAATAAGTGGGGAAACGAGGACAAGAAAAGTAGGAGAAATGTGGGAGGGTGAGGGGAGTCAGGGTGGGAAAGTAAGGGGAAATTAGGTGAAATGAGGGAAGGCAAAGTAGGGGACGTGAGGGTGAGTGAGGGGAAGAAAGGTAGTGGAAATGAGGGGAACTGAAGATTGTGGAAGTATGAGGAATGAGAGAAGGAAAGGAAAACGATGAGAAATGAGGAGAGGGGAAGTATTCAAAATAAGCGGCAATGAGTGGATGGAAAGTAGAGGAAGTGAGGGAAAATCACGGAAAAGAAAGTAGGTAAAGTAGGAGTAATGAGGGGAAAGGCAGTAAGGGAAGTGACGGCAAATGAGGAGGGGGAAGGAAGTGGAAGTAAGGAAACTGAGCAGAGTGGACTTATGAGGGATAAAAGAAGTGAGGGGAAATGATAGGAAATAAGGGGAATGAGGGGAGAGGAAGTGGGGGGAATCAGTGGGAAATTATAGGAATAGAAGTAGGGGCAGTGAGTGGAGGGGAAGTAGAGGAAATTAGGAAGGGGTAAGTATGAGAAGTAAGGGAAGTCAGGGGAAGTCAGGGGAGGGAAAATGGTGAAAATAAGGGGGAATGAGTAATTGGAAAGCAGGGGAGTGAGTGCCCAAGTGAAAAAGGAATATATAGTTTATATATAGTGGACAAGATAAGGATTTTTTTTTGCTTCATAAATTTTTCTGTATAAAACTAATGCTAAATATCAGCGTTTTGTCCACTATATACAAACTATATATGAATTTTTCACCTGGATGGAAATGAGGGAAGGGAAAGTAGGGGAAGTGAGAGGAATTGAGGAGTGAAAAATTAGGTGAAGTAGGGAAACGAAGGTAAGGGGGAGTAAGTGAATATGGGGGAAATGAGAGGTGAAGAATCAGGGGAAGTGAGGGGAAGTCAGGGGAAATGAAGTCAAGCAAAAGAAAATTAAGTAGAAGTTAAGTGGAAAAAGAAGTTAGAGAAGGGGGGGGGGTCTTAAAATTCCTAAGAAAATCTAGAATAATTTTTCATTTTGAAAAATTAATTTTTAGACAAAATTGAAAAAGACTTTGAATGAATGTTTAAAATTTCGAAAAATAATATAGAAGACTTTAAAGCAAAGTTTTTCAATGTTTCAAAATAAAAAAAAAATTACAAAAAATTCAGGTAAGCTTAAGAGATATTACGAAGTTTTTAAAATATTAAAAAATCATTTTGAGATCAAAATAATTTCAAGAAAATTATATCTTAGATTTAATTTTTAGAATTTTTTAATTTGAAGAATTTTGAAAGATTTCAAGATGATTAAAAAATTTTCTTTAAATTTCTAGGAAAATTTAAAATGATTTTTCCTGGCGAAAAATTAATTTGAAGAGATTTTTAAATGTTTTTAAAACATTTCGAAATATTTCCAAAATTTTCTAAAAAAAAACTAAAATCTTATTTTAAATATTTTTCAATCATTTTACGGAAAATCCGCATCACTTGAAAGTATATTTAGAAGTTTTGAAAAATTTCAAAAATGATTTAAAATTTGAGAAGATTACAAAAAATTTAAATCCATGTTTAGACTGTAGATTTTTGAAGATTTCTACATAAAATTTTGACAGGTTTCGAGGTCAGAAAAAAATTTCTTTGATTACTGGGAAAATTTTAAATTATTTTTTATGTTAAAAAATTAATTTTAAGAGATTTTTGGAAATGATTTAAAAACATTTCAAAATATTTCCAAAATTTTCCGAAAAGGATCTGAAATCTCAAAAAATCTTTTTAAATTTTATCAAGAAACTTAATGAATAACTTAATAATAACTCATTTCAATTATTTTGTTTTTCATTAAAAATCATATTATCTGTAAAATTATAATTTGTTGACATTTTTTTTCATTCTTGACTGACAAATCTTTTTTGTTTCAAAATTAAACTATTTTGTTGAAAATTTGTCTTTTTAGTTAAACTTGATTGTTTTTATTTTAAAATTAAAATCTTCCTGGTTGAAATATAAAATATTATACATTTCGTTGAGAATTCATATTTTTTGGTTAAAAATTCTACCATTTGGTTCAAAATGAACTTCCTTGTTGAAATTTTCATTTTGCATATCTGAAATATTCTAAAATCTTCTTCAATTTTCTTAAGAATCTAAGAAAATTTATATTTTCATAACGTAAAAAAACAAATAAAGAAACAAACAAATAGTTCATAGAAATTTATTTTAAAAAATTTTGTTCTAGATAATTTTTCGTCATATCTGAAATCTTCCAAAATCTTTTTGAATTTTTTCAAAAAGCATGACAAAATTATATTCATGTAACCTTGAATAAAAATAAATAAGCCTAATGACTAAAAAATCTTTTCATGAACTATGTTGTTAAAAATTTGTCTTTTATGGTTGATTGCTGTATTCAACAAGAAAGAATAGTTAATATTATAGAAATGAAAATTCGAAAACTTTAAAAAGTAGAATTTTTGACACAAAATCCTCCATAGCGACTTCTGAATATTTTTGTATCTGGTAAAAATAGGAAATAATTTGCTGAAAAACAAGGAAGAAATAATAGCAGTACCCGGGCGGAAAAGTTATACGTAATACAACAATATGATATCTAGTGTCTTTGTTCGCGTTTCCGAGACGCGTCGATCGACCTATTGTTGAAACTTTTATGAACTACCAGTAAGTGTTTATGAAGTTTCAAAAAAATGTTTAATTCTGTTTATATGAGAAAACCCTTTCAGATATTCAAAATAAAACAATACTATAAGTAGCGTACTTGTTTTCGTCTTCGAGATGTACCAATCTACTGTTGAACCTTTTATGACCCACCAGTACCGAAAAACTAAGTTTAAAAAAAATTGGTATATTCTTTGTGTATTAGAAAAACTGTTTAGATATTCAAAATACAACGATACTATATCTAGTGTCTTTGTTCGCGTTTCCGAGACGCGTCGATCGACCTATTGTTGAAACTTTTATGACCTACCAGTAAGTGTTTATGAAGTTTCAAAAAAATGTTGAATTCTGTTTATATGAGAAAAACCTTTCAGATATTCAAAATAAAACAATACTATAAGTAGCGTACTTGTTTGCGTCTTCGAAATGTATCAATCTATTGTTGAACCTTTCATGACCCACCAGTACCGATAAACTAAGTTTCAAAAAAATGTGTATTTTCTGTGTGTAGAAAAACTGTTTAGATATTCAAAATACAACAATACCATATCTAGTGTATTTGTTCGCATCTTCGAGACGCATCGATTAACCTATTTTTGAACCTTTTATGACCCACTAGTACCGATTTGTTCGCATCTTCGAGACGCATCGATTAACCTATTGTTGAACCTTTTATGACCCACTAGTACCGAATCATGAAGTTAAAAAAAAAATGTATTCTGTTTATATGAGAAAAACTTTGTTCATATTAGGAATACTACAGCGCTGTATCCCACATGTTTGTTCACGTCTTCGAGACACGTCGAAGGACCTATTGACGAACCTTTCATGACCTCTTATGATCTACCAATACCGATTTATAAATTTAAAAAATAGATTTTTTATCTTGTTGGTACGAAGAAAACGTTTCAACATTGGGAATACAACAGTAATGTGTATGATATATTTGTTCGCGTCTTAGAGACGCATCGATTGCCCAATTATAAGCCCCTCATGACCTGCCAAAACCTAGCAATATCCTCTTTAAATATTGTAAAAAATATTATTTTCCTTGTTTATAAGAGAACTTTATTTACATGGGGAATATAAAAGTACTATATTTAATGTTATTGTTCGCGTCTTCGAGATGCGTAGATTGATTTTAATGATGAGAAAGATTTCAATCCAAATTATAATGATTAAGGTTTCGTAAAAATTTCTATAGATATTTAATTTCATATTTCAATTATTTATTTACAAGTTACGAATTAAATAAAATTTTGGAAAAACTGAAATTCACATAAATCACAATTTCCTTAAATGGTATTTTATTTTATCGTTTGTGAGTGGAATTATAGAACAATACTGATCTATTGCTAGCAATAAAAAGAATGGAAGTTAACTCGTTCAATTTAAAGAGTACCTGATTCTTAATAAGACCAGACAGCAATTTCATTTGATTTAAGGTCGCAATAAAAAAGAGCTTTTCATGCATTGCTATTCGATTTGAATTTTATTTGTTTCTCAGTATAGAGAGTACGCCAAACGTTTGTTTTATTCTCTTCGGTCTCTTGCACTATTGAAGCGTAAACACAAAGATAACAATTCAGGTATAATTCTAAAGTAGATTTTAAATCAAAACTTAATTTAATTCTTCTTTAATACTTTTATTAGCGATTTATACGAAGAATAACAATAATTTTAGGTTCTATTTTTATTTTTAGTCAACAATTTTTTGGGTAAATAGATAAAATAGTACATACATAAAGTTTATCAATTATTTTGTAAAAGGATTAGCTTAAAAGAATTTTTTAAAACTTTTATAACTAATAATAGCTTTTTACAAATATCTCTCAATTTACTGAACAATTATGTTCTATATTATTCATCTTGGAACGTTTTATTTTTTTTTAATATCATGTATCTAAATAATATACTCAAATATAATAAAATAACGCGAAATTTTTAAACTCAAACTTTTTTGATTTTAAATTGTTAAACTTTGAATGCTTAAAATTGGAAGTGACCTAATTTCGAAAGTTTTCAGTTTCAATTTTTCAAATTATAAACAGTTCAACTCTGTATGGTAGAAATTTTTAATAATTATTTTTTTCAGTAGATAAATTATAATTGGAAATTTTTTATAGGTAAATTATCATAAAAATTTACAAAAAATTGTCAATATAATGATGACGAAGAAAACTGGCATTTTTATTTTTTTTTTAGTCCTTTTGGGGTAAAAAAGAACCACATGGGAGGAGAAGTAAGTAGGAAAATAATTAAAAGTCGCTAATCGCGAATTTATCTGTTTTTATAGAAAAACTAATTTTTCTCGAAAATATTTTCAAAAGAACTTTTGAAAGATTACAAAATTTGGTAAATCTTTCAGAAATAGGTCTATCTTCAAGATTTGCAATGAAAGATCCTTCAATTTTCAATGTGTATAAAGACTAGCATAAAGATTAATTTTAAATTTTCCAAAATAAAAATTCTTCAGTTTGAAGGATGTATAAAGCAAAATTCTCAAATTTGGATGAACTTGAAGATTAAAAGACAAGTTCTTGATTTTGAATCTTCCAAATTAAAGAAATTTCAAAAGCGAATCATCCAAATTACAGAAATTACAGAGATTCCAAATTGATGAAATTTAAAATGTAAATCATAAAAATTAAAAGCTCCCTTATTTCAAAGATTTACTGGTTATTATTATCAACTCATGAAGAAATTAAAAAATGTAAGTTTCACAATTTTGAAGAGTTACAGATAAAAAATCTTCAATTATAAATCAAAATTCTCAAATTTCCATGACTTTGATTTTGAAGATTGATAAACAAGTTTTCAATTTTACATCTTTCAAATTAAAGAAGTTTGGAAAGTGAATTATCCAAATGAGAGAATTTTTAGTTGTAAGTTTATATAATAAAAAATCTTCAATTTTAATTTTAAAAGATTTAAAATTCAAAGATCTGCAATTTTCAAGATTTTGTATTTTAAAGGCTTGTAATTTGGAACATTTTTTTTATAGTTCAATTTTGAAGAGTTACAATTGAAAATTCCTCAGAAAATTCTTCATTTTTAACGATTTTTAATTTAAAATTCTCAAATTTTGAAGGTTTATTTCGAAAGATTCATTTATTTTAAAAGATTTATTCAAAGATAATTACGACGAAGAAAAAACTGACTAGTTTTCTAAAACTCTAAAATTTAAAAAGTATTTTACTTAACTAATTTTTAACTTTAAACTGTAGAGTTGAGGTTTTCAAAAAAAAAAGAGAGAGAAATGAAACTTATAATACGTAGAGTTCGCGAATTGCGAAATCGACTGTTTTTACAAAAAAACCAATTTTTCTCGAAAATGGCAAATTATAATGCAAAATTTCACAGTATATAAAATATGCTTATCAATAAAAGAAGTATTTTTTAATCATAAGATTATAAACAATTAAAAAATTTTTTACATCTCTTTGAAATAGGTTTCAAAAAATTTATAAAGAAAATTTCTTAAATGTAGATAATTTTGAATATCAATAGTCAAGTTTTCAATTCTAAAGCGTCCAAATTAAAGAAATTTCTCATGTAAGTGATAAACATTATAGATATTTTAATTGTGAAATTTAAAACTTGCATACAGTTTAATTTTAAAATGTAAAAAATAAAAGCTCCTCAATTTGAAAGATTTAGTTATAAATATTTTTTTTTGAATAAATAAATATACAAATAAAATTTCTACAATTTTGGATTTATTGCAATTTCATAACATTAAAAAATGTTCAATTTTGAAAGAATTTTACAAATAATTTTATTTGAATTTGAAAATTTAAAACATATTTTATTTGAATAATTTTACACTTTAAAGTGTAGGGTAGGTGTTAAAAGAAAGGAAGTCTGAATCTCAACATGAATTTTGGATTTTTTCAAAAATCTTTGTGGTTCAAAAATGAATCACGTGGAAGGAGAAATAATTCATATTTCTCCAAAATGGTGGGTCATAATGCAAAATTGTGTTATAAAGAAGTTTTCATAATCTATTCCACTTACTGAGAGGTCTTTAATATACGTCTAATATATTGTAAAAAAAAATAACACAAACAAGCAAAATTAATATTTTCAAAAAATCGGTTATGCTGATTGAAAAAAATGTTTTTATAACAAAAAAGTGCATTGGGATCCCCATTCGGTCTACAGAATGTGAAATCGATCGACTTAATGCTCGCGAGCAAAATAGATTAAAAGAAATTATTATCTGCAGTTTTAAACTTTTTTAGAATTTTAATTTTCTAAATTTTTCTCCGATTTTAGGATACTATTCTGCACAATATAATTATGTTTTAATAAACCTTTCATGAACACTTATCAAACACATTTTTGGACTTGAATGCTTTCTTGGAATCAAAATTAACTCATAAAAAATTCAAGCTATCTTGGAGAGCCAAAAAATTTTTTGTTGATGGGCACAGTAAGAAAGTTAATTACAGGGATATATTAAAACATAATTATGTTGAGCGTTTCTTTGTAACAATTTTCTTCACATACCACCTTAATGATACATAATTATTTAAAAACTTATGATAAAAAAAACACGTGGTTCACTTTTGACCCCAAAGGGAATACAAAAGTCGAAAATGTGAGTTGAGATACGAAATTCTTCATCTTTGAAGACCCCTGCCGTAGGGGTCCCAACATGAAATATTGCAGTGCTGAGATAAGATATATTCAATTTCTTTTTTTCGTTCCACCCTTCTCAGTATCTAAAAAAACCATAAAAAAGTCGAGTTTCTCCATCCTTCAAATAGTTTCCCAGAATGTTTTTTCACCACAAAACGTTTCATTTGCTCTTCACGCTTTTTAGAGAAAGCGTTGCTTTCGCGAAAACATTTCCGGATACCTCTGGTATTTATTACCTTGCAGGACCCTCTCAGTGTTAAATGGAGGGAACCTTGAAGCTCGAGACATGCAACATCCCTCAGAAATTACGGTTACACTCAAAATTCTTCTTTTGTCAAAAAGCAAAATTCTTTGGGTTTCAGGTCTTTAGGAGTTCAGGAAGTAAACACGATAATGTCGAGGTGACCGAAGAATAAAAGCATGACGCAAAAGAGGAACCTGCGGAAGTCCTGAAATCCGCAGGGGTCCCTATTCGCTTGACCCTGGGAACCTGTCAGCCCCTCTTGTGCAGGACAATTGAGCTGCTCGTCAGCACCCCGAGAACTGCTTTTGGGATGAACTTTGAATAAAGAATAAACGAAAAAAAAAAGATGCTGAGTGACCTCAAGGCTTTAGGTTTTAACTTTTAGCATTTAACTCCTAATGCTGCAGTAGCTGGTACTTTGAAGGAGTAAACATGATTTACTGCACAGAGATTTCTGGTCCGACAAGGGGCGATATTTACGACTCTCTGGAACCATAAACGGCCATGTCATATACTCGAGATTTCACTTGCGTGAAGAATTTTTTGTACTTTGTTTGGAAACTTTGTTATGGAGAACGTGGAACCAAATAAAGGATTTGTAAACTGTTTTTGTTGGTCTTATTCCTCAGAAGTTCAAAACTAAAGTAGCTGTATCCAATTATGGGAAATGGTAAAACGCGTGAAGAATCATCGCTTTCTGCTGAGGGAAATATTGATTTTGAAGAACACTGAAAAAAATGGTTATTTGGGACAACTATCTAGGTAGTAAGAAAAGGTATTACTAGTTAAACAATCAATTAGTACCAGCAATTGAGATAATGGTTGTCCTAACTGATACAATAGCAATACCATATCTCACTAACTAAATAGCTGGCCCCACTAACCATTTTTTTCAGTGAAAAAGACCAACATTTTGGAAATTTGAATTATTCAAAAAGGGTGCTGGTACCCTAATACAGATTATAAGGATGCTAGCCAAAATAATGGTCTACGCACGCTTATTACTCGTTTCTAATTTTGACTCTGAAAACTTGTTTCGTTTTCAATGTTTATAGCTTAAAGTAATACAATTTCGTTAATTTGTTTTAATTCTTGTACTTTGTTGGGAAACATTGTTATGGAGAACGTGGGAACAAATAAAGGATTTGTAAACTGTTTTTGTTGGTCTTATTCCTCAAAACTAAAGTACCTGTCTCCAATTATGGGAAATGATAAAACGCGTGAAGGATCATCGCTGTCTGAGGATGAAAATATTTATTTTTTTTAACACTGAAAAAATGGTTATTTGGGCCAACTTTTTAGGTAGTAAGAAAAGGTACTGCTATTTTATTAGTTGACCCTTCAATTGGTACCAGCAACGAGCAATTGAGATAAGGGTTGTCATAACTGATACAATAGCAATACCATATCTCAGTAACTAAATAGTTGGCGCAACTAACCATTTTTTTCAGTGCAAAAGACCAAAAATTTAGAAATTTTAATTATTCAAAAAGGGTGCTTGTTCCCTGATTCAGATTATGAAGAGGCTAGCAAGAATAGTGCGCTTCGTGCACTTCTTTAGACGTTTCTGATTTTGATTGACCAATTATCAAATTAAAATAACCAATAAAAAAGCTACATAGGCTTTGATATAATTGAAATTTAATTTTAATTTTAATTGGCTCTTAGTAATCTGTAACTTTTATTTAAATATACAATTTTATCCCCGAAGGTCAAGTTTGCAATGCTAAATCGTCGAAATTGAAGACATTTTTAATGTAAATGATAAAAATTACAGAAATTCTAATAGTAAAGCTTAAAACTTGCATAAGATTTAATTGTGAATTTTCACAGTAAAAGCTCTTATATTTTAAAGGTTTAATTATAATTTTCAATTATTTATTTATGGATAAATTAATTTACAACTGAAAGTTCTACAATTTTGAAGAGTTAAAGTTTAAAACACTTCAATTTGCAGGATGTGCAAATCAAAAGACTTCAATTTGGACGATTTTGAAGATCAAAAGACAAGTTTTTAATTTTAAGCCTTCCAAACTGATGAAATTTATAATACAAATCATAAAAATTGCGCAGAAATTTTAAATTATAAATCTTCAAACTTGCAGGATGTTTAATTCTAAATTTTCAGAATTAAGCACTTCAAATTCAAAGATTTTCCTATAAATATGGTTTATTTATGTACAAATAAATAAATTTATCATTGAAAGTTCTACAATTTTCAACAGGTACAATTGAAAATTCTTTAATTTTAACGATTTCGAAGTTAAAATTCTTCAATGTTAAAGATGTAAAAATAAAAATGACTGAATCCTGATGATTTTGAAAAAAAAGTCAAGCTTGCAATTCTAAATTGCAATTTTAAAATTTTCCAAATAAATAAATTTCCAAAGTGAATCATTCAAATTACAGAATTTTTATTTGTAAGTTTAT
Source organism: Andricus grossulariae (assembly GCA_011634705.1). NCBI lineage: Eukaryota > Metazoa > Arthropoda > Insecta > Hymenoptera > Cynipidae > Andricus > Andricus grossulariae. Next base: position 21,123 of record JAABKJ010004167.1, read on the forward strand.
ATAATAAAAAATCTTCAAGTTTTATTTTAAAAGATTTTAAATTCAAAGAGCTGCAATTTTTAAGATTTTGTATTTTAAAGGTTTGTAATTTGGAACATTTTTTTCAATAGTTCAATTTTGAAGAGTTACAATTGAAAATTCTCAACTTTTGATGATTTTCAGTCTAAAATTCTTAAATTTTGAAGGTTTATAATTGAAATCTCTTAAATTTTGAAAAATTACAAATAAAAATTCTTAAATTCTGATGATTTCGAAAATTTAAAAGTCATGCCTTTAATTTTAAATCTTTCAAATTGATTAAATTCAATATATGAATCATCGAAATTGCCGAATTTTAAATTACAAAACTTAAAAATTGCATAATTTTTAATTTATAATTATAAATAAATGAAAAAATCTTAAATTTTACAGATTTACAATTGAAAGTTCTACAATTTTAAAGATTAACGATTCACAACTTTTTAATTTCAACAATTTGCAATAGATAAAAATTCTTCAATTTTGATGATTTTGAAGATCGAAAGTCCAGTTTTCAATTCTAAATCGTCCAAATTCAAAAAATTTCTAATGTAAGTCATCAAAATTACGCAGAAACTTTAACTATGAAACATACATTTTAATTGGAAGGATGTATGAATCAAAATTCTTAAACAAATATTAAATTCCGATGATTTTAAGAATCGAAAGTGAAGCTTCAAATTTTTAATCTTCCAAATTGATGAAATTTAAAATATAAAAAATCATCAAAATCGCATAATTTTCAATTGCGTAACTTAAAACTTGCATAATGTTTGATTGTAAATTTTCAAAATTGATTGCTCTGAAATTTTTAAGATTTACAATTAAAATTTCTACAATTTTGAAAATTCTTCATTCTAAATTCTTCAGTTATAGCGATTTGCAATAAATAAAAATTTTTAAATTCTGATGATTTTACAGATAAAAAGTCAAGTTCAATTATAAATGTTTCAAATTGAAGAAATTTTCATTGAAAATCATCAAAATTTTATGATTTTTGATTTTCAATCTTAAAACTGGCACAAGTTTTTATTGCGAATTTTTCAAATTGAAAACTCTTCAATTATAAAGATTAACAATTTGAAGTTCTACAATTTTGAAGATTTATCATTTAATATTCTTTTGTTTTAGGATTTACAATTCGGAATTCTTCAATTAGATAAAAAAACTTTATGAATTGCGATAATTTTGATGATTTTTATGATCAATTGTTAAGATTTTCAATTAAAAAATTTCTAGCTTTTTAATGTTTGCTACTGAAGACACTTCAATATTTAACGCGTATGATATAAAATAATGAAATTATAATTAACAAATTAATTAAATTAAAGTAATTATTTGACATACTTTAGTATGTTTAATCAATGATTATCCACTGTATTTTGTAATTAGTATTTTTAATAGTATTTTTAAACACAACTTATTATGATTTGGACAAGATTTAGGATCTTTGAACAAGTTGAAAATTGAAGAAAATTATAAAATTAAAAATTGAACTTTCGACAGTAAAAAATAGAAGAAATTTATATTTTCAACTTTTATAAAATCAACGTTAAATTTTCATTAATTTTCACCAGTTTAAAATTCAACTTTTGAAAATTAAGCCCTTGACAATTCAACTGTTCGAAAAATTCTGAAAATTAAGCATTCCATTTTAAACTGATGAATTTATGAGATTTGAAAAAATCCCAACTCTGATTTATTTCCCTGTTAAACAAAAACCATTATGTTCGAGAGAAGATTAACAATGAAAAAAAATGTACGTTTTTTTAGTGTTTTCCATTTAAAATTGCTATTGTATTTTAAAAATCCTTAAGTTTCAAAGAATATTTACAATATTTAAAGAATAATAGAATACGTTAGCGTTTTTAACTGTAAATCGGTTATTTAAAAATAAAATCATTTGACTTCGATTTCAACAATTTTACAAGTTTGAATAACTTTAGGGTAAGATGGTGTTTTTTTTGGTCAGAAATTGGTATTTTTGAACAAAAATGCGCAGGTTTGATGATCTATATATTGTACAAAAATATTATATATTAATTCGGAAGTTAAGATATCAATTTTCATGAATTATCAAAAATATTGTCTTTACTTTTATTTGTTATTATTTTAGATAATAGGGTAATAGTACCAATTCTTGGCACCCTAGCCCAATCATTGACGTGCCAAAAACCAAAGTGAATTTATTTAATTTTTGATAAATACTTTATTGCACTGTATAATTATTATATTTATTATATACCTAAAAATTATAGTAGAATTAAATTATTGGATGGAATACATGCTAACAAAATTTATTATCTAAAAAACTAGAAAAGGGTGCCAAGAATTAGTGCTCTTACCGTTGATGCCTAGATACTATGAAACAAATCAATTTTGTATCCATAATAATTTTTTATTTGAATTCATAAATTGCGTAAACAAAACAAATTTTCTAGTGCGAAAAAAAGTCGCGAGACAAAAACCAGGCGAAAATCAAACGAAAACATAGAAACTTCAATATGGACAAATTGAATGAATGAATTTGAAGATTATTATTATTAATTCATGATAAGATTATAAAATGTTTTAAAAAGTTGTCTGATTATAATGAGAATATATGTTTTGTTATTTAAAGATGCATTTGCAGTGAGAGGAAAAAACGTTTGGACGCCATAAATAAAAAACTTTATTGACGGAAAGTTGAAATTGGAAGGGACGTCTTTCCAATAAAAGGGCAATTTTTTACGACTCAATTGTTACTCCTCCATTCTTCTTGCTGAGTGCTTTGGTCGTAATGTTTTCACTTGGTTGGTGAACTATTTTCGTTCGACTTATCCTGAAGGCGGTGACATTCTAAATTAGATTTATGGCGTTAAAGGTATGTCCACTGGCGGTCTACCAGCATCACGGTGTCTGTCCAACACCACAGAAAAGTAAATAGACATAGATACCCCATGACGACTTCTAAAACCACGGGGATTATTCTAGTCTAGTGGTGAAAGTTACTTATTTCGAGGTTGCAAATGGTTTTCAAAGAACTCTGACCTTCAACAACTTCCTCTGAATGCAAAGCTAAAACCAAAAAATAAAATTTAAAGTTTCACAGGGAGAAAAATAAACAAATATGTTTATTATAAATGAAGATTGAAAAGAAATCTATTTTATCATGAATAATTTTTGCAGAATAAGCAACAAATTGATTCACAATTTGAAACTAAACTTCCCAAAAACCTCACTTTTCGGCGCATTAAAGACAAGAATAACACAATGAAAAAAGAGGGAGAAAAAGAGGAAAAGTCAACCAAAAACCAACCCCTCACTTTTTCCTTTCTCCGTCCTTTTCATACTACGAGGGGACCAACATGTTTCGAAGTTATTTAGACCCCCTCATCAGGGATTATTTATAGGGAATAACTAAAGGTATGCAAAACCAATGAAACCTGTAAAGAAAATATTTAAGAAAGTGTTAATACAATATTTGATTAAGTTTAATGTCATCAATTACATTTATTGAGAAATTGATTGCACTATAAAGAAGAAATCTTTCTGTTATCTAGTCGAAGAAAATTATTGTAACCAGTTAATTACTCTATCCCATACTTTGTTATATCTTGAGAGGTCCCTTTTTAAATTAATA
>JAABKJ010004168.1:0-14703 GCA_011634705.1 Andricus grossulariae
ATAATCGAGCGCTAACATTATACTTTTTAGTATGAGAAAGTGAGAAAGGAAGGAAAAATCTTAATATAAGTGAAGCAATGGAGATTCTTTATCTTTACACGTTTGAAAGTTTGTACGTTAGTTATTATTGAAACATTGATATGTGCATTGATCTGTAACCTTAGTGTTGTGTTGGTCTTAAGGTTGAGAAAAAAACACTTTTAAATTGTTAAATCAGTGAGATTTATTTATAACTAGGTTCGCGATTTCTTAAAAAGCTCAAGATTATAGTTCCATCACAGTGGGCAAAAAATTTCACGACGTCTTAAGGACATCGATACAACATCTTTAAAACGTCCTATGTCCATGTCTTTACGATGTTCTAAAGATATCTTCAAATTTTGTGCTCACTAGTATATTATTTAATGTCTAAAGGGTTTCATTTTACATAAAATGATTTATGTATAAAATATAAAAAAAAGTTTCTAGCATATCCGTATCTTATCAACTTATTCAGTTCGTTTATAAAAAATGTTTAATGCTACACCTCCAAAAAATAAATTATTTTTTCAAAATATTATCTTCTTCTATTCTAAGCGATAATTAAAGTCCGTAAAAAACTGTATATACATAAGAAAAGAATTTTCATAATACGTTAAACCAGGACGTCGTACACTACGCCTCAAACGACGTAAACTACGCCGCAAAGACGTAAGCTACGCCTCAAACGACGTCGTAAGCTACGTCGTAAACGATGTCGTTTACTATCCCAATTTCCGACATCGCATACGACGTCTGTTACGACGTAGGTTACGACATCGTTTACGACGTAGTTTACAACGTCGTTTACGACGTTGCACATTAATAAAGTAAAGTAAAATAAAGTAAAATAAAGTAAAGTGCACATTGCACTTTGTGCAGTGTGCACCGTGCAACTTTGTACATGTGGCATGATTGGAATTGTATTGTGAAATTGTTTGCTCCTCAAAAAAGGACAACATTTTATATTCGCCATTTGACCTGTTGTTCCAAATAAAACTTAATAGGCATGAATCAAAGCAGTGCACTTATAATATTTTTATCTAGAAATGTCAAGGTCGCCACGAATTCCCAGTGTCGGACGATGTGAAAATTCGTTTGCGTCCTCCCCGTCAGCGGTTTTTGCAAATGAGTATTTACACGACGTCAGTGGTGTTTTTAGAATCTTTTAGGATAAAAGGATGCCCGCAAGTCGTCTCGATTCCGTCTACAGGAGTATTTTACTCACTAAATTTTTTACGAAGGGCTGGGGCAATCCTGAAAATTTACGAAGGTAACCTAACCTCAAACTTTAATTCGTATTATTAGTATTATATTCTAAATTGTACATTTTTTACATAACTTTGTCACTCTGCATGTTTCAACGATCATCGATGTACTACAACCTCTGAATATGGGATTTTTACCAAAAAATTGTAAATCTGTACATTTGAAAGTACAGTAAAATGATATATTTTAAGTTAGAATTCATAATTTAAAAACTAAAATTCTAAAGATTATAATTTTACAAACTTCAGTATAAATTGATCCTTCTCATTTTTTTCTCAATATTGCGACGAAATTTACAAATTCTCAATATGATAAATTCACAGTCAAGTGAGCATTCTTCTCTCTAAAACTCTAAATATGATAACACTCTATACGCTAAAACAATATTTAAGCTTCTTAAAGTTTTATAATCCTCAAAGATGACAGAATTACTCATGATCTCTTAATGCAACTCATGCAACTACACTCAAAGTGGTACTTAATGTTATTTAAAAAAATCTTGTGCATTACTAGTGCAGCTGATAAAATATTTTCGTTTTTCCTCTAATGAGCCGAAAAGTGACATAGTTTGGAATTCCGTTTTTTTAATTGTGAATCTTTTTCATGCTCATTTTGCATAAAATTATGCATGATAAAATAGATTTCTTTTCGATCTTAATTTTAAAATTTATATTTGTATCCAAAATGATTCACATTATGGAGAGGATAAAATCGAACCAATGATCTAGTCTACATAAAAACAGAATATTACTCATTAAGCAACGAAGCCTGTAAAAAATACTTGATAAATGATTGGTAATAAAAAGTTCTGTGTAAACATCTTAGACCTCGATATCGGGAGTTTCGCCTGAGTAGAGTGAAACCATGTCTCGAAAGTGTAATGAAGGGCTCTGACGCATGCGTTGTGTCGTGTGTCAGAGACCGAGGCTTGCTTCTCTTCATCCACTCAAAGGAGCCCTGCAGTTATTCTTTCGACTACGTACAGTACTCTTCTACATTTTGATATGTCTATGGAAAAGTGAAAGTTATTCTTTTACTTCGTTCAGTTATTCTTTCGACTTCGTACAGTATTCTTCTACATATTGATATGTGCATGAAAAAGTGAAAGTTATTCATGAATGAATTTAAGAAAATTAATGGAACAGTGTTATAACAGATTTAATTTATTTTAAATTAAATAATATTGAAAGTAATTTTTATAACAAATTTTCCGGGGAGTTACTATTTTTCACTTTTTATGGCTTTCTTAAACCAAGTTCAAGATTTCGCTGTATCAAGAAACAAAAATTCTGGAAATATCTCATTACGTCAGTAAAATAATGCAGTAGATTATCTTCAAAATTAGCCCAAAAACTATAGAAAAAATTGTTATTTCCGAATTTATTGATAATTTGCGGAAACATCAAACCTTTAAGTGTTTTCAAACAACTTCTAATCAAATTAACACATACTGCCTTTCATTCAAGCCTATAAAGCGGGTACTTTTATCACCTGCCATGTAATAATTGAAACAAAATTTATAGTTTAATATGATTAAAACTAGGGTGCTTGTTCAACCTATTGGAAAATAGATGTCTGGAAACTTTTACACGCCATTACATATAAGAGAAAATAAATTTTTATACTCCTACATGTACGTGAGGTATTATTTGCTTTATGTAAGATTTCAATTTCAGTTAACGTTTACCGAAGATATTTACATAAAAATCTGTCTTGGGTCGTAGTTTAGGACACACGCGACGTTTTTTTTTTAATTTACTGAATTGAATTTATTTTAAATAGTTCTTAAATCTATACGTTGATGAACATTTTAAGGCTTGTTTGTTGTTTTGTTCTCAACCATTATTTTTACAATAATTCTACTTCATAAATATTCTAAAAAAGTATTTCATCCATCCTTAGTTGAAATCATATAACATTGGCAATTTTAAATTCACTGCTGAATAAACTGACATTGACTAATGCACTGCTTTGACTACCGCTATCTTATGAAATTCAATTTATGTACTCACTTAACAAAACATATTAATTACACTCGGACTCCGGTTGGAGTACGATTTTGGTTCTGACCTTCGAATCATATGGGGGTCCTCCGAACGTAAACATCAGGGCCGTGTGAACACTGAGAGTGAACTCGCGCAATGTGATGCAACATGACGCAGTTATCCAGCTAGGCCGTTAGGGTACTGCGCTTAATCGCTATGCTACTGTTTTGTCATGCATCAGTGACCAGGGCACATCCCCCCGCACCTCCTCTCATCCGAAACCGCCGCGCGTCGTCAATTCTTGGAAAACAAAAATCGGATTTTCTGAAACCGGAGTTCGAGTGTATTATATTTTAAACATTTTAAACACTCATTTTACTTGATAGCTTGAATAACTTTTGCTGGTTGCAAAAGAAAACTAAGTCGCAAAAACTGATAAACATACTTTACTTTCAAAAGCTGTCTCACTCGCACTCTTATGTACGTGAGAATAGGACACGTGGTGCTTGCGCACTGAGTGAAGAAACCATGACAGTTCGGTCTCCTAATTATTCCTTTATGGGTAGTCATTCTTGTTTTGCTATGAAGCAAGAGTGTGTAATTCAGAGTCCCTACCCAGCTCGGGTGCAAACAGCGTTAAATAGTAGATTTCGCAGATAGCACAAACAAAATTCTAATTCGAACGTTTTCCTTCAATGTCGACGTGCAACGCTCAAATTAACAAAGCTGGAAGTTGTAAATGAAGTACATGACTGAAAAGAAGCGATTTCAGAACTGATTTCATTTTCCAGAACAAGTACGTGACTCCATATTGCCATTATATAAAAATGGTATTATCCACCAACCGGATTTGCCCAAACCACAAAACTGACGGTGTCAACTGACTATCGAGTTAGATCGTCTCGTACCTAGTAATAATATCTTTGGAAATTATCTGATCTAGTCTTTTTTTAAATGAAATCTTATCTCGTCTTGTACAATAAGGTGAGCTTCTCGAAAGGTCATACATTTCAATCAATTATCTTGCCCATGCACATAAAAAAAAAGTCAATATGTGTTGCAGGTAAATTTTGGGACGGTTAAACATTGAACGAATTTCGGCGAAAGTTTTCGTGAGGTTAGGAGAACAATTCAGGCGGCATTTTGCACAAATTTTATTAAGCTAAGTGACGATAGAAAGCGCTGGCGTCGTAATTCTTGCTACTTTTCGAATAAAAATGGAGCAAGGTTATAATTTTTGTTGCAGAGAATCTTTCACCTGGAATCGATGTAAACTTTATCATTCGTTTTTTCTGTGTTGAAAAAACATGCGTTTACTGACAATTGTCAGTAAACATAACTAGGGTGCATTTAAAAAGATAGTATTTAGATTGAAATGCGAGCGTTAAGGAAATATTTTTGGTGTACTCAGACATTCGATTTTTAAATTATTAGAATTATTAGAAATGGTTATACATCGATCCTATACTTCTTGTCAGAAGATCGAAAACTGTTCACTTAATTAGCGTATATAAATCATGAAACATTAAGAAAAGACATACATTATTACAACATAATTCTGAGAATATACAATAAAATTACAGACAGCAAAATTATGGAAAATAAAATAGATTCTAAAGAGATTATAATGAATTTCGAATACAAATTTTTTATTGAAAAAGACTTTGGATTGCTTGTCGTTTCGGCAACATTGCCAACTAAAATTTCCATTGAATATCTCTTACAATTTGATTCCTCCAAATTTTGAGTGTAATCTGACATTTTATTCAATTTTCATTGCCATTTGACAACACCATATGAGATTTGCATCAATGAGCTTCTCGCCGATAACTCGTACGAGGAACGAGATGAGGTGAGACGATAAAAACAAGTGAGAAAGTCAACTGCTCAGTGTTTGAGAACGCTCCTCGAACGTCCGAAATAAGCAAGACAACCGAACTTCTCATGTCGTTATGCAACACTAATAATTAAATAATTAATGACAGTAAAGGACGTACTGGACGTGACAGTACGCATCAGTTCGAGACGTTGAGTACATGCTAAAAATCAATAGGTTTTAAACTAAAATCTTTGCCAGTGTTGATACAAAAAATGTTACATTTTAATACTTACGTGCACCCATAAGTTTGTGATTGTGCGTGCATGATAAAAAAGTGTAAGTTTCGAAACTGAAATGATCGCCAGCAGTGATTCTAAAACTTTCACTTCACATATATTTTCTTCTGTTTCTGTGTCTTAAAATTTGGTTTGAATAAATTACGACCATTTAATAATAAAACTTTTGCCGCCCACAGGACCAAAAGTTTCCTGTATAGAAGTTCGTTCATTCATTTTCTTGCTTTTCCATCAGCGAACGAAAGTGAAAGCATTTTTGGAGTGAAAGTTGGTCACAGTTACATTTTCTTTCGAATATAATACAAAAATGATGGAAAGGCGATGAATTCATGCTCCTTTTCACATACTTTTGAAATAGTTGCAACATTTTTAATTTCATGTTTGGAATGCGTACTGATTTGGGACTAAGATATTATAAAAAATGTTTAACAAATATTTTAGGCCAATAAGTTAGGAACGGTTGAATATTACTACTAAAGTCTTGCTTTCTCTATTATGTTCTTCATATTCACATACAGAATGCAGCATTCTTGCTGCAATGGAAACTATGGCTGAACAAAATTTTGCGACAAAGGCCGGCCATATAATCTCGCACGGGCCAATGACACTTTATGAGCGTTGGACCCTTTTAGAGCAAAATAATAGCCGCCTCAGTTACTCAACCTACCCCGGGTACGTCCTAAATTTCTAGCAGCATGCATTTCGTTGCCCGGCTCTCTCAAAATAAAGGTTTGCAGTCTCTTCAATGACGTCGTATTGTGTATTGACGCGAACCCACTGCATACATCTACATACAACTATCCAATATCAATGTATACTTGCATGTACGGGTGTTTTTTTTATCCTGAGATATCGAAGAATATCAAAAAATACCCACCCAGCGGAAAAATCTATGTTAAATAAAATTTTTGTTTTCGATGGGGAAAAGCGACTCCGCAAAAATTCACCCCATACCCCACCCCCTGGTGCCTGGAGAGGGAGGAACTTTAAAATTGCAAATGAGAACCTATATTTTTTATTGTAGATTCAGATTCTCCATTAAAAAAGACGTAAGTTCTATTCAAAAACAATTTTTGCAACACCCACCTCAAAAGTTGACGTTCTCATGGTTCTAAATGGTGCCTAAAGGACCTTATTTGAGCAGACTGTGTGCGAAACAATTTTCGCGCATGTGTAGTTTGAAGATGGCTTACCTTAGGCACTGGTGAAAAGGCTGCGCATGCGCACTTCCGAGATGAGGCATAGGTAACTTTAAACACTGGTTTTGGTATCTTCTTGAAATAAATTTAGATTTAACTTGAACAAATCTTTTAATGATTGAAGTTTCGTTTTTAAGGTTTCGTAGCCGTTTTCGTCCGGCGTACAAAAGGGCATAAGCGCCAACATTTGGCACAGCAAAAGGGCATCAGCGCCAAAATTTTTGTTACATAATTTTTTTTCAAACATTTTTTTTCTTCAACAAATTTTTTTCAAACATATTTTTCTCCAAATGTTTGTTTCAAACATTTTTTTTCACCAAATTTTTTATTTTTTTTTAATTTTTGTCACAAAATTTTTTTTCCACCCAATTTTTTCAGAATATTTTTTTCAAAATTTTGTATTCAAAAATATTTTTCCAAAATAATTCTCATGCTCATGCTGCAAAATTCACACTCGCACACAATCACCTATTTTGCGCATTTGTATCACAAATAACTATTCAACAATTTGTTGCTAAAAATCGAATTTTTTTATCCGAGCAACACTTTTTCTTGAGGAAGCACTATTTGTTAGTAGATTCACCAATTGAAAATGTACTAAAAGTGTAACTTTCAAAAATACTCTTTAGACAAAGATAAATCCACTCGCCCCCCACCCTGCTAATCTTTTATTTTCAATACCAAAGAAAATCTTTTCATACTTATTAGACCCTTCAATTTATGGATCAATAAAGGGAGAATGGATCAATTTTTTAATAAGAACCAAAATTCATTATATACGCCGCTTACTGATTGATGGCCCTCCCACAATTAAGAAATTCATCATTCATAAGCTATTGGTCGTAGAACGTTCAATAAGGACTTATTTAAAAGCTTATCTTAAGATCTAAAAATAATTTATTTATTTGTGTTATTTGTTAATAACAAGAGTGGATCTACTTTATTTTGATAAGGGGTTTTAAGATTTAATAGTACGTCTAACTAAACGTTCCATACGCAACAAAAGTTGGTGTTATCTTCGAGTTCCAGCACTGAGACTTTTTTCGTCTAATTTGACTGAACAAACAAAAAAATAAAAAAACATGTATTAAAACCCGGAAAAGGCCTCAACGAATGTATGATTTCTATCATCCGGATAAAAGTTACATATTAAATTTCAACCTCACTTTCTGAAATGCATTAAAAAATATTTGCAGTTTTTTATTTTGCAGCGCTGTAAGAAAAAAAATGAGGGTACAAATAAATTTGATAATTGGAAAAAACGATTGGAAAGAAAAATATAAAAAACATTATAAAGTTTTAAAATGAATTTTTTATTATTTTCTGAAACTTAGAATTTTGAACCTATAATTTCAAAGTATAATTTACCCATCTTCCATAACAGAAAATTCCGTTTGTCACTTACAAAAATAAAAATAAATCATTAAAACATGAAATTATAAAAATATTCTTCATTTAGCAAGAATTTGGAAGAAAACCACTAGAAATCACTCAAGCATTGTTTTTTAGTAAAGAAATAAAAAATCCAATACTTCCAAAAACCCGGTAAGCGTCAAAAACCCTGTGGACAAAATTCGCGCTCTTCAAAAAGAGTACATGTCCGAGAAAATTCGGGCGGATGATCACTCTGTGTTTAATTGAACAAATTCCAAGTTATTACCTTTTTAATCATTATTTCAAGGGAATTTTTAATTTTCAATAGTAAAAATTTAGACAAAGTGAATTTAAAACGTTTTAATTTATTTTTATTTATTTCTAAACGTTCCAAGTGAAACCTTTTTTATTTAAAACGATTTCCAATTGCATTTCAAACTGTTTAAACTTGTAATCTGTTACATTTACATGCAATTATTCATAATCACATGTAATCTCACATTATTTCTTCTCCATTATTTAACGCAAACTTTACTTATTTAATTAATTTCTCTTCTCTCTTGTCTGAACTTTTTGCAGTTTCATTTTTGCTATCACAAATTCTTACTTTGCGTTATTAATACGTGTGAATATTACTGTGAAGCTTATTATTATTATTGTTATAGGAAATAGAAGAAATTGATCTGCAGGATGATCGAATCAATCGAGATTTTGCTCAATAAAGGCAAAAGTTCTAAGAAAGAAGTAATATAGAAGGATTTTATTCCTTAAGCCCCAGAGGTGCAATTTTCTTCTCAGTTCTCATATCGTTTCCGAGATTGCCAATTTTTTTCAACAATGTGTGGCTGGCCATTGTGGCCCCAGATGAAAGAAGCTCTGAGTCAAAAACCTCTTCTTTTCCGATAATTTCTTGGAAGGCATTTCCCAGAACAGCAGGCATCACCATATAACCAAATTGCTGTCTCATTTCTGCCTGATCTTTATAATATTATTTCTGATAAGGAAACCTTGTTCCTTTTGCAAATCCTCTATATCTTATTTTTAATTTCTTAGTTTTGAGCCACTAATCTTGTGAAATAACTGGAAATAAACTGGGATCAAATAATCATCCATATTTTCTTTCATAATGGCAGATTTTTATTCATTCAAAATTTTCATCCTTTACGGCTTTTTATTTGGATCCACTGTTATGTGAAATTATATGTAGATTGTAGAATGAGAGAGAGTTCTTCTGGTAATGAATATTGAACAAAATGAGAATGCAATTGAAAGCTTTTCCATGTATGACGAATATTGAAGTTTTGAGAAAGGATATAATAGAATCTAGATTCAACGAAATTACTTCTATTGATGTTCAGAATCATCAAAAGTTAATAAGTTTTTTTTATTATTATTCATTTGGGTTCCAATATATTTTTACAGTCAGGAATAAATTGACTTGTCATTACAATATGAAGCCTCATAAGTGCCGATCTCAATTCCTCACGAACGTGATGAAGTGAGAGACAAGGAGATGAGCACCATAATAAATCATAGGGATTCAAATATTCGACAGTAAACCACTATGATGAAAATATCTGATGATCCCCAAAGTACCATCATCATTTACCACTTTTTTCGACCGCATTCAATATTAAGCTTTTTTAAAGATTTCTCTAGTTTGGTCAGTTTTGACTATATTTGACTTTATAAGAAGTACTCGCATTTGCCTGGATGTTTGGCCAGAGGAGAGGAAAACTGCAGAAACGATATTCTCGAGTACAAACGGTTTTCCGACTGTCAAGTTTGAATGTAGACATTTGATATCATCAAGAGTACATAGTCATCCTCGGCGTCAAACTTCCCTGTCAACATTATTTAACATCCATATACATATGCAGAACCTTATAGTTCAATAAATTTACCATCAGTAGAACAATATCCGAATCAGCACATCAGCCAAGATTGAATAAGTGTACTCTCCCAAAGATTCACGCTCTAATCAGAGCTTTGTTATCGCACTCCTACAGCCTACATCTCATCCAAAATTGCCTCCGAATCTCATTCGTAAAAGTCCTGCCATAAGCCTAAATAAAATTCTTTCCTATATTTCTCCGTCCAAAAGTGAGTGATCACCAAAATCCGTTCTCCGGATTTCGGACGCTACCAAAGAGGGAAGGAATAGAAGGGTGGAGAATAAGGTTGATAGTGGTTACCAGATACTGGGGTCATATCGGGTTCATTCAGTGGCGCGCTTGCCGGGAACCCAAGTCAGCGAGTCGATCCGTTCCGTTGGCAGACCCTAGCCAACCGACCAGTCTGCGATTGTCCGCGACCGGGTTCAACTGCGACATTGCTCTCTGTCGACAGTTTCTTGTCCTCTCCTCTCAATCCAATCCAATCCTTTCCTATTCTCAAAGAATCAATCTTGAATCTCCGATCATCAAAATCTAATTTTGTTAGGATTATTTGAAATAAAAAAGCTTATGGTCTATCTGGATCCACTGGTGTCACTGATCGTCCAGAGCTTATTATCTGCACCGAAAATAGATCCCAAGTCTCTGATTAACCATAGCCATTTATCATCGGGATCCACTCTTTATCCTAGTCAACATTTATCCGCACCCACGATTCAATTTCAGTCAGAGTTTATCTAGATCCGCTGATCATCTGAATCAGTTATTTGGTCAGATCAGCATTCGTCAGAGCCACTGATCATCTAGAAATATCAATGAGCTAGATCCACTGATCATCCGGATCCACAATCTGATTCGCTAATTACCAACCAAAAAAAATACAGATCCCTTCGCAATCGTTGATCCCCCACTGATACACCCCCACCTAAATTTTCCTCCTGCGTCTTATGCGTGTCCCAGCATCGCATTGAACCCACGAGTGTTTTCGCGCATCCTCGTCAAAGAGAGTCGCGACGAGATACCATTCGGACGTTCACGTGAAACATGACAGCAGGAAACTTCGTTCTTAATTCGCAACATCGATTCGAGACTTCAACTTGCCAGCTATAAAGGTACTCACCAGTTTAGAAACAACTAGATGTTAAATGTTAGATGTAAGGTGTTAGATCCAACGATTCTGTGGTATTAGGGTGCGGCGATTTAGAAGTTGGAAGGAGAAGTGCTATAATTATTTATTGTACCACATTCTTATCCCCAGGGAACTATTTTTGCGGCTTGGTATATTCTTTGCACTTCAGCGTTTTAACCGAAACTAAGGGTCCTTTAGACAGGCTTTGTGACTTTATAAAAGTTCAAGGGAAGCTAGGCTTCAGAGTTGTTAAAGGGACACATCTACTCTTAATGTCGAATTGGGAGAGTCGTGTTTAGATAGCGATTATTTGGCAAATTTTTCGGTTCATCCACTGACATTAATTTTATTAATTTTTTTTAGAGTCATAATTCGAATTTAAAATATAAGTACAAAAATAAAAATACAACCAATGTGGTTGCAACTTGGTTGAAGCAAAAGTCAATGCGGACCCTTTGATGCTTTTAATGAGAGAAATTCGAATTTAGATTTTTATTTTAAGGACTTTCAAACTTATAATCATAACTTAAGTGACTTTTTCAGGTATAAATAATTCAATAGTACTGCTTTCAAGCATGGATTTTCTACTTCTGATGCTATTAAATATTACTAAATTCAAATGTTTCATAGCTTATTATGTTGAAGACCCTTTAAAAGAACATTTCTCAATGTAGGGTCCACTAGATTCCAAATTCTAAATTTGCATTCGTAACAAATGTTTAAGTTTTTCACTTTGGGACTTTGAAATTTAGATATTCGGATTTTACAATCAGGAAGTTTTTGAATTCGAATAAATTAAATTTCAAGGGTGTAGCCAATTTGCAATTTAAATTTTTTGATCTTTGAAATTTGGACTTTTTAGTTAAAGAGAAATCACATTTTCGTTTTTGAAGAATAATTCTGGTTTCGATATTTTTAGTTTCATGGCTTTGGAAGCCATCCATATTTTATTTTTGAATTAGCTGCATTTCTAATTTTTTCCAATTTAGAGCTCTTACATTCTGATTATATACTTTCCAAGTTGAGAGCTTTTAGATTAGATTTGTCAATTGGAAACAAATTTGATGTACGAATTAAAAAATAAATATATTTGCTACAGCTGCTTGTTTATCATCTAACAACTTGATTAATCATTTTGATTGGTAAATTACTCCCAGATGTAAATATCCTTCCTCTTCGGATCACCATTATAAAACCTGCTAACACAGTAACGCTTGAAAGATACCTTACATTAGTTAGTGACCTCTAGTGTTATTTTCATCGAAAAATAAATTGATTAATGCATTCGGTTTTATGTACCACGTCCCAACCACTAGATCCACTAAATTGGCTACTTTCAAACTAATCTTCCATTTAATTGACTCTGTCAACAAAATTTGTATTTCAGATTCGAGAATAGAATCTGCCAGAATGTTCGAATTTTACCCTGCTCTATTGATTTAATTGATATATTTAGACTTCAGAGAGTTCCAATTAAAAATTCGGATTTGGATAATTTTTAGTATTATAGACGCGAATATTCCTTCAAAGGAAACCAAATCTAGTAAAATCATAAATAAGAAAAGATGTATTATCTTGTTTACGCCTACGATTGACTCAATATGTAGTGTTTACTATCGATTCAGTAATCTTTAGCTAATGTTATTCATGCTCAGGTTTTCGCCCTATATGCACTCACATAAAAGTATTAAAAACCTTCATTTTTTTTCCTGGTTGCTTACTGTTTTTCTCTTCCTCAGACTTGACTTTTACACAACTTGTACACTGGTTTTTCAAAAGGATTCAAATTTCTATTTTCTAAGTTTGAGTTTTTAGGTTAGAGAAGTTGGAATTGAATTATTTTCAAGATTGAAGCTGGAAGTTTTCAATACAAAATTTGCAGATGTTTAGGTGTAAGGTAGTTTTAATGCAAAGTTACCAACTTTGGATTTTCCTACTTGAAAGCCTTCTGATTTTCGTGCTTTCAAGTTTGGATTCTTTTCGTCAAAAGTCTTCAAGATTGGATTTTCGGATTAAAAAGCTCCATATTTGGATTATAATCCATCACTATATTTATCACTATCATTTATATCTATCACTCAGAGACCCACATATCCAAAGTACTGTGTTTCAATTAAGGGGTTAACGTGTCATTGTCATTTTTCGTAGAGCAAATATTAAATATGAGAAAAACATATGAATTTTTGAAATAGGTTGAATTAAACTTTCACATAATTGTATTGACAGGATGGCCAATTCAAGTAATCAAAACTAAACTATAAATTAGAACACTCAAAGTAGAGCTTTATTGAATTTAAACCTTTGCGAATTTAAAATTTAAAATTAAATGGCATTGAACTGCAAAATTTGGAATTTTAAACTTTTATAAATTGAACAGTTCAAAGATTTCTGGTTGAAAAATATAAATCCACGCTACCATCATTAATTCTCTAAATTAAAACTAATCTCCTCTTCTAACTCACATTATTAAAAAAAATTTAAATAAAACATGTGACTTCCAATTCAGTAGAAAATTGAAAATAAAAATAAGTTCCCCCTTTTCATCTTGATGTTACAAATACCAAATTTGTCCCGCGTTCACTCAATAAAACTGCTCAAAGAAAAAATTGGCCTTTTCCAATTCAGAAAAACAATTAAATCAACCAAATTTTCTCACCTTTAACTCAATAAAAATTTTCATGCTTTTAACTAAAAATTCAACTATTTTGTTGAAAATTCAACTTGTTGGTTGAAAATTACCTTTCTTGTCGAAAATTCATATTCTCGGTTCAAAAATTCAACTGTTTTGTAAAAAATTCGTCTTTTTGTCTTGTAAATGCAACAATTTGGTACAAAATTGAACTGTTTGGTAAAAAATTCGTTTTTTTATTGAAAATTAATTATCTTTAATGAAAACCTATCTACTGCACTTTTGGTTAAACATTGATCTTTTTCAGTTTAAAAATGAAACTATTTATTTAAACATTACATACTACCATCACATCCATTGTTCAAACTATTAAGTGGAAAATTTATGTAATTTGTGAAAAATTCGTCTTTTTGGTAGAAAATTACCCTTCTTGAATGACAATTCAATTATTTGGTTAAAAATGTATGTATTTTGTTGGAAATTCACCTATTCTGGTAGAAAATTAACCTTTTTGAATTTCTATTATTTTTTGACGTTATGTATATATTACATCATTTTCTGCTGGTTTTGGCCTTTACGGCGAACGAAACAATTCTATCAGAATAAATTTTATCAGAGGTGAGTCTATTCTGCAGATATCTGCAGTATCGAGGTTATAATAAATATTCTTTTTCAAACTAATTATTTTTAATTTGATTGAAAAACGCGAAAAACAAGTTGACAGAAATTTTATTGCGAGCTGAGTTTGAACCGACACCTCCTCTATTTATGAGAGGTACTTTAACCAATTGCAGCTTTTTGGTTAAAAATTTAACTATTTGGGTTGAAATGCAACTGTCTGGTTGACAATTTATTTATTTTGGTTCAGGATTCAGCTACTTTATTGGAAATTCGTTCCCTTTGGTTTAATTCAACTGTTTTTGAATAAAAATGAAAATATTTTCTTGGTTAAAATAACAACTATTTCATTGTTTCTTTAAAAAAAAAACATATTTTTTCGCTGAAAATTCAACTACTTGGTTGAACTACTGTGTTTAATTCATAAGAAAAAGTAAGATTTCACCCCCCCCCCCCCCCCCCCCCCCCCCCC
>JAABKJ010004168.1:14713-24760 GCA_011634705.1 Andricus grossulariae
CGCCTAACCTGAATCGTCTAACGTTACTTTCTAATGTCACCTAAGTAAATTCACGAAAAAATTTAGTCAACAAAAATGACATAAGACAAGTCTCGAAGTTCAAGAACGTAATTGGAACGGCATAAAAACGTTTCTTGGACGTAAATGTCAAAAGACTTGTTTGAACGTTTCAAAAACTGTCCTAAGTCAAACCAAATAAAGTTCTGGAAACGTTTCATGTATCAAATACGTCTTTAAAACGAGTCTGCAACATTGTATGTTCAGGGAACGTTATTTGGACTGACTTAGGACGTTTTTGAGCCGTTCTAACGACCTTCTTTAACGTTTGTGCCCACTAGGGACATTAGCGGACAATTGTGAGAAAATAGTGTCTTTAGTGTCATTTTGTTTGAAATAATAACAAAATAGAGTCATCGCTCAAAAAAAGTGTCAAATACTCTGAATAGTGTGGTAAATCTGAGGCCTGTAGATATTTCGATTTTTTTGTCGAATTGTGCAGTATATTTACAAAAAAGAAACTTCAAACCCGAGTTTTTTATGAATGCTCCACGAGGCGTAACTGATTGTGCAGTGATGATGCGATGATGGCCAATGTCATTGTTCGTTTTTATTAACGAGTTATATAACAAGGTACACCGACGGAATGTTTTTCAGTACTCAACCGTACCATGGACCTTTGGAACCACCGCACCACTACCCTTTACCTACCACCCCTTTCGAATCGATGACAACAGTCCACATTTAGCATAGAATCTGAGGGGTGATCATTCATATATACACTTCCGAAGGCAAACAATGATGCTCTATATATGTCATGTCATAAAAAACTGAAAACGTGTATAATCACCTGTTCTCTAGTCAATAACAGTTTAAAACCTACTATAGAAAAAAATTAAAATTAAGGGCAAATGGTATTCTATGACATTACGACTTATTGACCATTTAATGTATTTTTTCCTTCTTCTTATTTTTAAACTAATGAAATATAGCATTGAAATGTTGGAAAACGAAAGGCCTGCGGCCCATTAAAAATTATATGAACACAAAATGTTCAGCTAGAGGGTAAAATATGTCTCTTTTGTTAGGGGCCGTCCATAAACTACGTTACCAATTTGAGGGGGCAGGGTGGTCGCGCCAAAAATTACGATTGATAACAAGAGGAGGTAGGGGGGGGGGCAGTGGAAATAAGGTTATCGACTTAGATCAAGTTTAGTGGTACGTTTCCTGATATTAAATTTTAACAAAGTTTGTGAATTTTGCTTAAATGCGAACTGAAATTAATAGAAACCAATAAGAAGATGCAACTATATTTAGTTGAAAGTTAATCTTTTTGGTTCAAAATTCTACTGTTATCGTTTTCGTTCGAAATTCATCTCCTTTGATTACAAATTCTAATATTTGGTTAAAAATTTAATTATTTTGTTGAAAATGCAAATTTATCTGTTTTGGTAAAAAAATCAACTATGCTATTGAAATATTTTTTTAATTGAAAGTTCAACTATTTTGTTGAAAATTCATGGATTTTGTTGATGATTCGTCTTTTTTCGTAGATAATTAATCTTCTTGGTTGAAAATTCATCTTCTTTGGTTAAAAATGCAACTGTTTGGTTGAAAATGAATCTGTTTTGTTTAAGGATTCAACTATTTTGTTCAAACTACGCCTTTTTTGGTTGAATGAAACTGTTCTTGATATCCAATTAAAATCCTTTCTGACTGAAATATCATGTTTCGTTGAGAATGTGTCTTTTTGATTAAAAAATAAACGACTATATTTACAGTTAAAAATTCAACATTTGGTTCTAAATTAACTTTTATTGAAAATCATATTTTTCGGTTAAAAATTAAACAATATTGGTAGTAAATTAACTTTTTTGTTGAGAAATAATATTTTCCGATTAAAAATTTAACTATTTCGGTATAAAATTAACTTTTTTGTTAAAAAATCATATTTTTGGTTGAAAATTCAACTTCTTGTAGATAATTCTTCTTTTTGTATTCATAGTTCAACAATGTTGTTAGAAATAAATCTATTTGATATAAATTTATGTATTTTGTTGGAAATTCATCTTTTTTAGTATAAAACTCATATTCTTGGTGGAAAATTCATCTTTTTGGTTAAAAATTAATTTTTTTATCTGAAAGTTGAAATTTTCCATTTTTGTTTGAGAATTGATCATTTATGATATAAAAAAATAACTATTTGGTAGAAATTTCATGTGTTTGTTTAAATATGTATTTTAGGGTAAAAATTAATCTTGCTCGTTGAAAATTCATCTTTTTGGTTGAGGATTCAACGATTTAGTACAAAATTTGTCTTTTCTGGTTGAATTGAACTGGTTGGAAATTAGTTGTTTTTTTTTAAATTAATCTTTCGAACTGATATTGTAAATATTCTATTTTTGGTTCAGAACTTCTTTTCTTTTACTTGAAAATTCAAATATTTGGTACGGATTAATGTATTTTATTGAAAATTCGTCTTTTGGTACAAAATTCATATTTGTAGGTTAAAAATTCAGCTATTTGGTAAAAAATTCAACTAATTTGTTAAAAATTCGCTGTCTTCTGTAAAAATTCGTTTTTTTGGCTCTAAAATTCAATTATTTGGTCAATAATGCAACTGTTTTATTACAAATTTAATTATTTTATAGAAAATTCAACTGTTTTGCTGAAGTCATCTTTTTTGGTTCAAAATTCAACTGTTTTAACAAAAATTCGTCCATTTTGATTGGAAATTCATATATGTGGTAGAAAAGTAATCTTTCTTGGTTGAAAATTGACTCTTTTGTTGAAAATTCAACTGTTATCAAAATAATTCGTCTTGTTGGCTTGAAAATTGATCTATTTGGATAAAAGTTCAACCATTTTGTTGAAAACTCGCCTGTTTTGCTTTAAAGTTCAATTCGATCTCATTTTCTTCTAAGAATAAGAAGAAAACTTTTTTAACCTGAAATTAATGTAATATTGTAATACAATGTGGTATAGAATAATTTCCAATTGGATCATTTTAAAGGCTGAGAGATTTGTCACTGTCTTCGTTTATAAACTAGGTGACATTTGACATTGATGTATAAATTCTGCCATATAAAGACCTCCTCCACGAATAAGCATGTGCGTCTTTGCACGAACCAAATCAGTCATGAAACAATTAAGTTGGATACATCACGTGTGTAAGTGCATTGGGCTCAGAATATACAAGCCTGAGTCATTTATTCCAATAAACCACTTTGTTTTTTCCATTGTTACTGTCCATACGAGAGCCACGCCTACAATCAAAACTTTAATGTAAAACGAAAACAAACAGGAGCGCTATGCGCGCGATTATTATTTGTTTTTGTCTGGCAGCAATTTTGTAATTGAAGTAAAATATTAATAATAATACAAAATGTTCGTATTTTGTAGTATCTATTATCTAAAATAATAGAAAAGCAAGGGCAATATTTTTGATAACTGACGGAAAAGGATGTCATAACTTCAGAATTAATATTAACGTAACATAAAATGGTTAAAAATGATGAACGTTTGAAATCTAATGATTTTTCTTTAAAACCCCAATTTTATGTGAAAAAGGTTATTATGTATAACCTGAAACTATTCAAAAATTTCAAACCTTGTTCGAACTACAGTGATTTTTGTTTCGATATACCACTTTTTGTTGAAAAACACTAGCATAACCTAAATTGTTCAAATTATATCAACCTTTAAAATATCATGATTTTCATTTAATAAACGCTATAAAGTAAAAAAACGCTAAAAAACGAAAAACCTAAACTGTTAAAAAAGTTGTAATCCTTGAAATCTACTAATTTTTTACTAAAAATATCCATGTTCGGTATATTGTTAAAAATGGGGAATTTTGATGATCAATTCCGTTTAAGAATACCAGTTTCAGGTGAAGAAAACTAACACAACCCAATATTTTAAAGAATTTTAAGTCTTCTTTGAAATATTCCGATTTTATATTAAAAATCTTTTTTTAATTGTCTATAATAATTTGAAAATTTAATTATAAAAATTTCAAATGCAAGACATAAAACAACTTCAAGTAGACTGGAACCTAGAATTAGAAACCTCAGATTTACGATATTCCGAGAATTGATGTCCTCAGCTGTTTCGTGATGCGGGGAGCCGCGGCACTGAGAGAGAAGCGGTGCTCAGTCAAGCGTGACAAACAGCATGACAAACAGTTCGTTAGTTGTATCAGGTTGCGTCATGCGTCCAAATCCAACAGAAATGATTCCCGCGGCCCTGCCTGTTTACGTTTGGATTACCTGGACTCAGGATCAAGGCCACTGCAAGTCATGTCCGAAACCGTTCTTCATTCCAGGCTCCAGTGTAATGAAAGGCGAATCAAGTTTTCAATAAAAATGAGAGGGAGATTTTCGAGACATCGTTACACCACTTTTTCAGATAGGATTGTATAGAGTCTTTTATTATCTTGAATTAGCCCAATACCATATTTTTCACCTATTTATTCAATTTGCGGAATAATAAACATATGCAAAATATACAGTGATAAAAACTTTGAACACGACCCTGAAACCGAGCTGGTCTTGATTTTCTAAAGCAGACCTAGGAAAAAGTTTTTCACGTGACACTTAGGTCGTAATGATTATATATACAATTTACATGTACCCGTGTACTCAACTTATTATCACATCTATACATAATTCTTAACATTCCTCTGTGAACAAAATATAACTTTTCTAGTGTAGAGAAAGTGGGTATAACTTATAGATCTCCCACGTCATATGTAAGTTCTTTTAAGTTATTTATAATTTTTTTTTTTCTAGACACCAATTTTAAACTTCATGAATAAAAAGAAATTTAATCTTCCTTTAATTGCGCTGATAAATTATTACTAGAACCAAAGCTAATTCACTAACCCAGTAAGTTTTTTCAAGGTGCTGATGATAATCATCTTAATTAAACAATTTCTCGAATCAAGTTTAAGCTCAAGTAAAACTTTAGATTAGATAATCAATTGAATGAATTTATTATGAAAATGGATTACCATTTTTCAACGCTACATTTATATCAAGAAGGTACTTTTTATCGCGAGTGCTGCCTCACGGGAAACAATTGCTTAGCCAAAATTTCAATTCTGCCAGGTCCATTGATCTCACTTTAATTTAAATGGTCTTTTTTTCTGTTTGAAATCTGGCAAAGTACTCTTGCAACGGCAGAAGCAATCGTTCCATATTTTTTTCTTGTGCCATTGGCCCCTTTGAGGTATTCTGCATTGCACCATATTATAGATACATATATACCTATAGATGATACTCTACATGAAATATCATGTCCTTTATCGCGAGACAGCTAATTACATTTCTGCTCCTAGTTATATATTACGTGAATAATTCTTATTAGCAATAACTCTCTACAAAATACTTTTTTTTGCCCTGCATTACTAGAATGTATAGGTAAATGTCTATATAGTGGAAGGGAATTTAGAATTATATGGCTCATTTCAATTTTAACGATTTCTTATTCGAATTTTCCATAATTATTAGGCTTTCAGATTGTAGTTGCATATTTTTGCTTTTTTTTCCTCAGTTGTTTTTCCTTATTTTCGTCAGTTGTCCGATGGATACTTCGTTTGTCAATAGAGCTATACTGCATACATAATTATTCTGATTGTCCAAAACACCTTACAGGATGTGCCGTACATATCCAGGTCATAAAGTTTTTTGAATAGGAGTTTCTATACTTTCTTTAAATTTTTATTCCAAAATGAGCTACACTCAACTCCCGATATAAGAAAGGTTTCGAGCATAGCTCACAGTGGCCTTCTGCATGAATCGGGGAAAAGTAAACGTAAACAAGAATGACTGAGCATCGCCCCTCTCTTGGTCCCGCAGTCCTCACCTCACCAAAATGCCAAGGACCTAAATTCTAGGAATATCGTAAGCTCAGGGTTCTTATACCGAGAGTTAAGTGTATTTAAAATTATTTCTAAATGTGATGTTATTTTTGAAATTTTACGCAGTGCATTAAAGAAAGATTTTATCTAAAATTCATGCAACTTGATACTTTTGAAAACTTAATTTCTTGAAAGTATAAGACTTTCCTTTGATTTGAATTTATTGAAAATAAATTAAAAACATATAGTATTTTCAATATAATTAAACATATTATTACGATGTTTTGAAAGATGTGAACACCAAAATTATTCAACTTTGAAATTTTCCATCATCTTTAATATGGTAATAACAGCCTTAAGATTTGAATCGTTTCAATTTAACACTTCAGGTATCTCCAAAATTTAATTATTCCATTTTATGGGAATTCCTACTCGCCAAATTATCAGCTCGCAATTTTAGTTTCAGAGCTTTCACATGTTTTATTTCTAATTTGGAAGAAGTTTTTAAATGTTCATATCATTACTTTTCATTCGTGAATTGGAAAGCTATCAAGTTTGGGTGCTTCAAAATGAACTGCTTTTATTAGAAATTTCCAGTCTTTTAAATTTTTACCTTCCAAAGCTTTCAGATTGAGTTCTTTTTAATTTGAGATGTTTGCAATTTCGGTTTTAATATATTGTAATCTGTCACTTTTGTAGTAAATAAATTTATTAAAAATATATTCAGTCTTCTAGTTAAAAAGCTAAATAGTATGTTATGCTACAAGTTCGGAAAGTAGGCAGTTCCACACGAGTATGAAGTTTGCTTCAAAAGCCAGAGGTGCATCGAAGACGGGCCGTAGACGACTCGAAAATGAGCCGATCGCACTCACTTAAACTGAACGAGTGTAATTGTCACTAGTTCAATCAGTATTTTGAATTATCACTGGTTAACCAGTGGTATTCCGTCTTTGACTGGGTGAACCAGTAAGTGACTCAACTAAAACAGCATTACTAAATATACCAGTGACGCAAAATGATAGATTCAACCAATAAAATAGCGCTCCACGCAGCCAAGACATGAATGTCCAGTCGTCTGGTACGCGCGTGTCCTTTCATTTCTCGAGTGAAAAGGGACACTTTATTGTGAACTAGTGTTTGTGTTAGAAATATTTGGAGTCTGGTAGCAATAAGCAGGGGATATAATATCTTTCGCTTGAAAGTGAGGAGGCCCCTGACCACTTGGGTTTGGCTTTGACAGACGCGACACGTTGACGTAATGACGGGCCTTCCTTTAGTTAGGCGCAATATATGTGACCGTCCTCATAGAAAGGAACCTAACGCGAAAAAAAATCGATTTTTATTGTTTTACACTAATCAATAGTTTTATATTTACTCGTTCATAAAAAAATAACATTCCTATATCTGAAAAACTCGAATTGTTATTGAACTGCTAAATGAGGCACTATTATGGAGTTCGTGTGTTGGGCTGCCTCTTTAATCCCTCCGCCTGAAAATGAAGCTACCTCGCGTTAGGTCCCTTTCTTCGCGAACAGTCACATATTATACCCGGCTAACGGTCACCAGTGATGGAATTCCACTGAGCGAACCAGTAAAATCTCACTGATTGTCGGTGACACACTTCTGGTTGTTTCAACCAGCGAGATTTTACTGGAAATCAGTAAGATTTCACTGGTTCATTTTAAGAGAGCATGTACCGTAAGCTTCATCAGAGTTATGACTGCCTGATTTCAGCACCTGTTGCACACGATATTTTTTGTAACAAATGCAGGGAATTTTCAATTTGAGAAACAATGAAAACAAATTTTTCGGAATTTTTCGGAACGTTTGAATATCAGAAATTACAAGAAATATCCGAAAATTTAAAGTATCCAAAGCTTTTTTAAAGAAAACTAAAAATTTCCGGAAAGGACATAGCAGGATAAGCATTTGAAAGTTGCCCCCACCTGAATCTGTTCAAAATTTTCACTGTGCGTTTGTACTGATGTATGATTAAGTTTCCCAAAATATCAGATCTGAAAAAAAAATTTGGGGGGAGTTATAAGGGTAAGAAAAGAAATAAAAAAACATTTTTTTCTCGAGAAGGGCTGGGCCAATTTTAATGGGGAAAGAATATATTATGGCATTCGATTGCGGGATATTTTAGAAAAATTATAGAATCTTCTTTTTTTTTAAAGGGACAAGAGAATTTTCAATATTTTTTAAATGTTTTTCTTACGGTAAGCTTGTGAGATACAACTACCATTTTTTGCCTGAAAATACTTTCAATCGTTATGAATAATATGTTCTGAAGCTAATTGCAGAGGTAGAACAGGGCATGGCCCCCACAACGGGTGGCGGGCCTGGCTGCAGTCAGGGGGCCCGGGACCGCGGGGGGTCCGCGGCTCACCAGCTACTGTTTTTATAATATGAATCTTGAACTTTTGCTATTTCTCTTGCATAAACATGAAAAATTTACGCTTATTTGAGTTGGAAAAGAAAGCTGGGGAGGGAGGGCCCGCGAAATGTTGTGGCCAGGAAGCCCTTGTCGGTATGTGGGGTATGTGTATGCGTATGTGTATGCGTACACTGTCAGTTACGACTGTTGACTGACAAAAACACTTTAAAAGCTGCCCTAGTGTCAAAATAGAGCTATCATAAAAAAAAGTTTGAATAGCCAGAAACTAACAAAATAATTATAAACCATTGCGAGAATATATTCCCAGTTGGCACAAACGTTAAAGAACATCATTAGAACGGCCTAAAACGTCTTAAGTCACTCCAAATAACGTTCTTCAAACATACAATATTTTAGAGACGTTTTAAGGACGTATTTGGAACAAGAAACGTTCAAATAAGGTATTTAGACTCCAATTACGTTCTTAAATTTCGTGCCCACTGAGTTATATAACTAAGAATTCAAATTGATTCAATATTCACTAATCACGATGTGAAAACGATATTCCGTGATATCATTCTAGATACCTCTGTCAAATATTATAAATTAATAGAGAAAGAGTATTTCTGAAAAATTTTCGCATATATCTGATTTGAGAGCTCACAATATTTCATGTTGTCTGGCAATTGTACTTCCGATTTCTTAAAAAGATTTCTTACTTATTACAGTATTGGGCAGTATTACAGTATTGATTTCCTACTCGGACACCACGAAAACGCACGTCTTGGTTGGTCATCTAATCCAATCAGCACTGACGCGGGCCTCTTCGAAACGTAAACATTGGAAACGTAAGCATTTCAGTTAATGATGTCTTGGATTTCCAGGAAATGACTGAGAAAAATCTGAAAATTCTCTTTACCAGACCATACCAACTTTCGCAGGCTGTATCATACTTAGCCGATATGATTGATAAGGATGGGAAAATTGAATTACAGTATCTAAAAGATCAAACAAACTTGTTAAAATTACTGGTTTCATCTCGTCATATTTCCCAAAAAGTATGCAAATGCTTCATAAAAGATAAACCTAATAGGGTTGGTATTTCTGGGGTACTAGAGTATGTATGTGATTGTGCAAATGGGAACAGAACTGTTGTTTGCTTTTCAAATATCGCTGCAATCATCTAATATTTGTCCCACGCAAGATATTTGGATAAAATTGTCAAACCAGCTGAAATTCTCAGTGCAATGTCTCGCCGTAGTAACATTACTCCTGTTATTGAAAACGACAGTGACGAAGTTTGAAGGAATTTTACGAATATCAAGCGAACACATTTCTGAGAGGTGAAGGGTTGTGAGAGGCGAGTGGTGGTGAATTTAACGCAGTGCGCTGAAGATTTTTAATTTTGCTCACCCTGTTCTACCTCTTCAATTCATTTCAAACTTGGACATATTATTAGAAACAATTGAAAGTATTTTTAGGCAAAAAATGGTGGTTGTATCTCAGAGGCTTCTCATAAATTTTTTTTTTTTAATTGTGAAATTTTTTTGGGAAACTTAATCATGTATCAGTACAAACTCACAGTAAAAATCCCGGACACATTCGAGCAAGGAAAACTTTCAAATGCTTATCCTGCCATGCCCTTTATGGAAAATTGACAATTGCCGAAAATTTCAAGTATCCAAACATTTCCAAAAATCTCTGTAATTCATAGTAAGAATGTGGTGCAGGGCAGACACTAGTTGATATATGGGAAAGAAATCAGTTAGGATGGTTCGGACATCTTGAAAGAATGAAAGATGAACGGTTG
>JAABKJ010004169.1:0-24757 GCA_011634705.1 Andricus grossulariae
GTCACACACACAGATGAATACAGCCCTTTTTCAGGCCTGTGGAGTTAACCTAAATGTCGGCTGCTACGACTTGAATTAAAAATATACACTCGTCAATAAAGTGCCTCTTTTCCCTTTTGGTGCTTAATATGATATTAAGATTACCAGGAAGGAATTACTTTACACCAAAATACTATAATTTTTAACCAAATATTTATTAAACCAAAAGAAATAACTTGTGAGCAAAATAGCCGAATTTTAAATCAAATAGTTGAATTTTGAAATAAAAAAGATCAACATCCAACCACAAACAGTGATATTTTAACCATATAGTAGGATTTTTGAACCGAACAGACGAATTTTATAGAGAACAGTTGAATCCTCAACCAAATGTTTGTGACTAAAAAAAAATTAATAATAATTTTTCACCAAACAGTTGCATTTACAAACAAATAGTAGAACTTTCAATCAAAAGAGATGAATTTTCAACACATACGTTAAACTTGTAACCAAGAAGTTCACCAATGAAAAAAATGAATTCTTGAAATCAGGGGTAGAGAGGCAAATAGGGGAAAGTGTGCTCATTCTGATCAATAAACTGTAAGCGCCTCATTGAAAATTAAAAACAGTTCCTAATCCCGTAAAAATTTCCGTTCATTTCCCGGTACAGTAGCTACCATGTATATTGCTAAGAAGTTTGTTTATGTACGTTAGGGTAATTGATTTCATAAGGCAAAGAAAATAATTTTTGAATCATTGAATGAAAGTTTTTAAACTTATTTTGAAGGGGAATAGTAATTTATCTTACTTCTTCTACATGTTTTCATACAAATTTGATGTACGGTGTCCAAATTATAAAATAAACAATAAAATATTTGAACATTACATATAGAATGAAAATGTTAAACAAGTAGAAAAAAATTATTATTTTTCTCGAAAATCAGTTACGAAATGTTAATTAAATTATTTACCATAATGTTAATAAAGAAGGAATTAATTTCATATGTATAGAAATCTAATAAATGCATTTTTGTGTGGTTAACAACTCGTGAAGCCAGGTGTAAACCTTCGCTGAAGTCAATTGTGTGAAGTCACTTGAATTCACATGATGTCACTAAATCAACCTAAAGTCTGTGCAAAGTCCATCGATTTTAGAAAATAAAAACAACAAAAAATTCAATAAAAAATCAAAAATTCAAACAGGAGACCGCTAAATCAGATCCGACTTTTGCATTTTTCATACGTTTCTTAAATAAAATGTACAACTTAGGCCAGTTATCGTGATCAGATTTAGAAATGATTTTTTCAACCCCCCTAATGTACATGGTGCAGTGGTATCGATTTTAACCAAAAGTTGTTTTTATGATATTTTGTGTTTGATCACAGTTCTTTGACATCAGACTAATCTCTACCCCAAAATATAACTGTTATTTTGCATAATTTTGATTAAATCATCAAAAAGATACTTTCTGCATAGGAACCTGGAGTTTAATGCAGGATATAAGACATGAATTTGCTGGACAGAAAAAAAAATCTTCTATTTTTTCTTGCAGAATGCAGTTCACAGTCCGACGGAAATCCGCATAGTGAACTTAATCCTGGGCCTTATCCTTCTGCTGCTGACAGACAACATTCTCCTGACTGGACACCTCCAGAAGAGCCTATTCTTCGTGTCAGGTCTAGATCTCCTAATGACAGGACTCCTTCTTTTAAAGTACTTGGATATTCACTTGGACAACTTGGATATCTTCGGCTTATTCCCCGCACAAATAAGAATCTTCAATTCGAGTTTCGAAAATATGTTTTTCCTGCTTTCATATCAATTAGATTGCGAGTAGAAAAGAATAAATATATTCCAGTGCCAAACCAAGAGCATATTGTATTATCAACATCTAATGGTGACGTTGTTGCAATACTGGAATATACTGGGATCCTTCGTGGAATGTATACGACACATAGACATCATTTTCGAGTGAAAATAAACATGAGAAGTCTCGCAGTTGACAATATGAGCCCAGCTGAAATGAGGGATTGCCCAGTCGGCGAACGTCACCCAATCTCCCAACATAATTTTATTAAAGTTGTTGCAAATTACGATTCACTACAAAATCGTCATCCTGGTTCTCATCTGTTTGAACAACATTTTCCTGACCGGTCTTCTACTCCTGAGGAGCCACCTATTCGTGCCAGGTCCATGTCTCCTCCAGGCAGACCTCCTTCTCATGAAGTCCTGGGACATTCACTTGGACAACTTGGATATATTCGACTTATTCCCCAGATAAATCGAAACCAGCAATTCGAATTTCGAAGATACATTTTTCCAGACGATAAAAGAATTCAATTGAAAGTAGGAAATGGTAAATTTGTACCCGTGCCCACCCGGGAACATATTGTATTATCAACATCCAATGGTGACGTTTTTGCAATACTGGAGTATACTGGGTACCTTCGTGGAATATATAAGAGAGATAGAAATCGTTTGAGAATAAAATTAAATATGATAAGTCATGCAGTCGATAATCTAACCGCAGATGAAGTTAGGGATTGTCCAGTTGGCAAAAATCACCCAATCATCCCAAAAAACTTCATTAAAACTTTTGCGAATGACGACTCGCTACAGTCCACATGGAATCCTAATGGCGAACGTAATCCTGGTTCTTCCTCTTCGGCCAGACAACATTCTCCTGACCCGCCTCCTACTCGTGAGGAGTCACCTATTCGTGCCAGGTCCAGGTCTCCTCCTGGCCAACCTCCTTCTGATCGAGTACTTGGATATGCACTATCACAACTTGGATATGTTCGGTTTATTCCCCGCACAAATCAGATCCGGCGATTCGAATTTCGAAGATACGTTATTCCTGCCGGTAAACCAATTAGATTGCGAGTAGGAAAGAATGGTTATGTGCCCGTGCCAACCCGAGAGTATATTGTATTATCAACATCCAATGGTGATGTTTTTGCAATATTGGAGAATAGTGGGATTCTTCGCGGAATGTATAGGACAGATAAGGGTCATTCGAGAGTTAAAATAAATATGTTGAGCGGTGAAGTCGATAATATGACAGCAGATGAAATGAAGGAATGTCAAGTAGGCAAAGATCACCGAAACTTCTCATACCTTTTCATGGAAGTTGTTGCAAATTCCGATTCACTGCAGACTGTGCATGTTTAATTCAATAAAAAAATTGTAAACTAAAACATAATAATTTTTTTGATCAAAAGTCGGATCAAAATTCAGTTAAAACATTAAAAATTCATTTGAATTCCAATTTTTAACAATTTTATTTTAATGCAAATGACGAACAAATGTGAATTCCTTATTATTTGATAAAAATCTTTCCTACACTCAGTATCTCTGAGATTCAATACGTAGCTGTGAGTGCAAGCAAGAAAGGATTTGTATGTGATATTTTTTGTTATAAAAAATTTATTGTTTGTCTTGTTTGTGTCTGTCTTGTCAATGTCTTTTTTGTCTGTGCCTTTCTTGTCTGTGTCTGGCTGTCTGTGTCTAGCTGTCTCTGCCTGTGTGTGTGTTTGTAGATTTTTAGTCTGTTAGCACGATAACTTTCGAAAGAATTAAAACATTCGATTGGCCTTTGTGAGTGTCCTAAACTGAAGATCAAGTTTGTTAGCCAGTCATTTTAAGTGAAAATTCAAGAATGCACAATGTGAAAAAAGTCAAGAGGAGAAAAACATTGCTTTTTGGACACACGAAAAGATTGTTATAATTACTTTTTGAATTTGCTCGAGAAATCTAAAATTCAAAATTTGATCACACAAAAGAATACACTGTCGTCTGGCTTTACCCGTTCCAGATAGACCAATGAGGGTCGAGCAAGGAGGCGAGAGAGATGGCGCTGCATGTTTAGCGGAGCAACTCCGCAACAACGCAGGGGTGTATGAAAAAAAAACAGGCAGTACCCGCGGCGGTTAATCACGTCGTCTGCTTCAGTCATTTTCAGTCAGTTGCAAAAATGTCACAGGACAGTCATTTTGAGTCAGTTGAAAAAATTTCATTGAAAAATGTAAGGCCTTACCTTACAGAAATACGTTATTGCTCAGAATACGCATGTAGTGAAAAAATGGCTATTGCGAGTTTTTGGCGCTAATAATGATTTTTTAGGGTTCTTAAATAAAAATTGTTGCTAATACATGAGATACTACTTCATACTCATAATTAGATGCCTCAATAAATTGTTTCAACAATTTATTATTGTTTTGAGTTTTTAGTATGAGCAAATAATAATAGAACTTCAAAAAGAATCATTTTTTAAATAGTATTGTATTGTTTCAAGTGAATTATTTCTCCTCTTCTCCAATTACTTACATATTTTGAATATCTGTTTTATTCAAGGAAGAAATATAGAACAACAAAAAATTAAGAGATTGTTCAAAAAATGATTCTTCCTGATGTTAATTTATTACTTGTTCATAACTGGAAAGGCAAAACAAAGTTGAACATTTAAGAGAAAAACAGCAATTTTCTAGCACTTATATCAGACAAGATAGTTATAAACAGTAATAAATTAATTAAAGAACTATCTTTGTTAAACATGCAATTATTATTACCATACTAATTGAAAAGTGGACAAAAAGTTGAAAATTTCACAAAAAAAACCGCAACTACGTAGCATTATTCAAACTGAATATTATTGAAAATAGTAATAAATTGTTTGAACAATTAACGTAAACATCTAATTATAAGTATGAGGTAGTTTTCTGTGTATTAGCAACAATTTGCAGTTGAAAAACTCCTAAAAAATTATAATTAGCGCCAAAAAACTCGCAAAAGCCATTTTTTCATTCATGGGTGATTTGGAAAGTAATATTTCATTCGTATTCTATAGCTAATTGTGAAGAGAAATGTTGAGTTCCAATAACTCCAGCTGATAGTGAGTCTCTTTCTGTATTTTTTTTTGAGATAAAAATTCACAATGCTGAAATGGACAATTTTGCCACTGTATTTGTTTATATATTGGTGCTCTGTGACAAAAATTGGAAAATCGTGAACCAAAATCCATTTAGAAATTCAATACTGAGCATTTCTAAAAAAAGAACTTCAAAATCAGGTGAGAAATACGACCTGGGGACGATTATTAGCAGTGAATTCCTATTATAGACCACTGTGGTCGGAACAAGGGCGCCGGTTGAGAATATTTAAAAATCGTGATTTTTTGTAAATATCGTGTTTTGCTTTTATTTGGTCAGTACAAAATGATGCAAACCTATCTTTGTTGTTGCATAATTTGAATGGGAAATGGAATTTTTAATAACATTTTTCACAAGTAAAACGAAAACTATGCACCTTATAAAGATATATTCTGAAACAAATTTGTAGATATTTTTGAGGCAAACAATTTGGTTGGTTAGTACTTTTTCATGTGCAGTATCGTTTTGTATCCGTCATAATCAATTTTCACATAAAATCGATACCTTCGAATTGAGCTGGAAATCTAATAATCACAGAGATGATGATAAAAAAAAATAAATATTGATGGATATTTGTAGAAGGACAACCTTGACGCCTATAATACCGCTATCACACATATATGTGAGATAAGGAAATACATGCACTCTAATGAGGCAATGGAATATTTTCCA
This sequence comes from Andricus grossulariae, assembly GCA_011634705.1. Classification (NCBI taxonomy): domain Eukaryota; kingdom Metazoa; phylum Arthropoda; class Insecta; order Hymenoptera; family Cynipidae; genus Andricus; species Andricus grossulariae. The sequence continues at coordinate 5,581 of JAABKJ010004169.1, forward strand.
GCGACATTTGTTAAGGAAATTACTGACTGAAGCATTAATCAGTTTTTCCTCAACTTAGAGAAAATGAGGATTATCTATACTTTCCTTCTCACTTCAGCGGTCATCCTCAATTGCATTGGTGAATATAATAATATATCTATAATTTTTACTGTATTTCATGTAACACACACATGATTGAAGGCCAACCACCAGCAGTTACATTTTAACCATGCCTATTTTTAAACTGAACAGACGAATTTTTTTCAAGATATTCGAACAGTTGAACCTCAAAATAGAAATAATTTAACTTTCCACCAAACAATTGAATTGAGAAACAAATTGTGGAACTTTCAAGCAAAAGAGAAGAATTTTCAACAAAATCGATAAACTTGTAATCAAGAAGTTGAATTACCAAACCAAAAAAGATAAATTTTTAAGAAGGCTGAAATCAATCTAAAAAGATTTATTTCTAATCGAAAAGAATATATTTCCAAGCAAAGATACACTGTAAAGAATGTATGTTGGGAACTTCCAATACATTTATTAGAAGTTCATTTACTTCACATGTATTGGAATTTGACAATACTAATCCAGTTCCTAGGAACACTTCTGTGTCATATTTGTAAAACTTCAAAACAATGTTTACGTGGAATGAATTTATGGAATTCAAGGAATTGAAGGTATTCAGGAAATTCAAGGAGGTCAATGAATATCTGGGATCCATGGAATGTGAGTTCTGTAAATTTCCTGAATTCCGTGGATTTCGTGAATTCCCTGTATGCCACAGATTCCTTGAACTCCATGAATTCCATTCATTCCGTGAATTCCTTGTGCACAGTTTTCGACTTATAAACGCATTATTAATATGGCTAATGTTCTTTTGAATTCGAAGGAATTACTATATTCCAAATTTTTTTGCATAATTGTGATTGAATCATCAGAAAGATGCTTTCTGCAAAACAATCTTTAAATTCCACCAAGGATATAAGACATGAATATGCTGAACAGAAAAGAAAGAATCTTCTATTTCTTCTTGCAGAATGCAGTTCACAGTCCGACGGGAATTCTCATAGCGAACGTAATCCTAGACCTTCTCCTTCTTCTACTGGCAAACAACATTCTCCTGACTGGACTCCTCCAGAAGAGCCTCCTCTTCGTGGAAGGTCCAGATCTCCCGATAACAGGCCTCCTTCTATCAAAGTACTTGGATATTCACTTGAACAACTTGGATATCTTCGGCTTATTCCCCGCACAAATCAGAACCTTCAATTCGAGTTTCGAAAATATGTTTTTCCTGCTTCTATACCAATTAGATTGCGAGTAGAAAAGAATAAATATATTCCCGTGCCAAACCAAGAACATATTGTATTATCGGCATCGAATGGTGATATTTGTGCAATATTAGAGCGTAGCGGGTTGCTTCGTGGGATGTATAGGACGAATGCAAAACACTCAAGAGCAAAAATGAATATGATAAGCGGCGCAGTCGACAATATGACCTTCGTTGAAATGAGGGATTGTCCAGTAGGCGAACATCACCCAGTCTTGCCACATACATTTGTTGAAGTTGTTGCAAATGACAATTCACTACAAAATCGTGATCTTGGTTCATATCTATTCGGCCGTCAACATTCTCCTGCTCGTTCTTCTACTCCTGAGGGGTCTCCTGTTCGTGCCAGGTCCAAGTCTCCTCCTGGCAAACCTCCTTCTGATCGAGTACTTGGATATGCGCTATCACAACTTGGACATGTTCGACTTATTCCCCAGATGAATCGAAACCAGCTATTCGAATTTCGTAAATATGTTTTTCCTGTCGACAAACGAATTCAGTTGCTAGTAGGAAATAGTAGATTTGTGCCCGTGCCAACCCGCGAGCATATTGTATTATCAACATCCAAAGGTGACGCTTTTGCAATATTAGAGTATAGTGGGATTCTTCGTGGAATATACAGGGCCGATAGAAATCATTCAAGATTAAAAATAAATATGATAAGCGGGGAAGATGAGAATATGACAGCAGATGAAATGCGGGACTGTCCAGTAGGCACAAAGAATCCAATCCTCCCAGATCGCTTCAGTGAAGTTGTTTCAAATTACGATTCACTGCAAATTGTGTAACGTTAATTCAATGAAAAAATTGTAAACTAAGATACATTCTTCTTTATAACCCCGATTCGGATCAAAATAGATGAAAATATCGACAATTCAATGTATTAAAGTACTGAATATTTTTTTCTACCTCACGCCAAAGGTCATCATCCAAACCCGCTCACAAAATTTTAATTATTTCACAGATGTAGCCTATAATTCCTACGGATGTCTAATGCAATCTCAAAACTGCAAATATTGTAATGCGACGGTATGAAAAATTGACAGACACTCTCTAACTTTCGAAGATATTAATTTCTTATGTTAGTGAAGGCGCGTGGCCTCACTATCTACGCGCAGCGACACAGTGAGGCGAAATAAAATAACATCGTTCAACATAGCATTTATAACGAAATTCCTCATTTATTTTGGATTTCGCTTTTCTTTTAATTATTAATTCAATTAAGAATTGATATGTACGAGCGATTTTTGAATTGTCATTGGTTGAAATTTTATATCAATGCAAATAGGAAACAAATGTTGATTCTATTATATTTCTTATATCATTTGGTAAACAACTTTTCTACTTTTACTATCGTTCAGATTCAATGCATAGGTGTGTATGCAAGCAAAAAGGGATTGATTACTCATAATTTTTCTTATAAAATAAGTATAGCATCAAGTATAATTAAAGATCGAGAAGCTTAGTAAAAATTTAATGACACCATTAACAAATGTTAAGAGTAATATTTGTCTTGGTTTATATTTAGAAATTGTTCATACAATTTCATTTGGTTAAACGAAATCGATCTGAAAAATAACTATCCGTAACGTGACTGAAAAAAAAGGTTCAAAAAGAGAATTATTTTTTAAAAAGTAGGTTATAAGTTGTGGGATAAGAAAATACCGAATAGATAGCGACAGACAGAAAAAATGAAAAGGTAAGAAGCGTTTGAGGTAAAATTGTTGGAGTAATCTCGGCATGCGAAAAACTTAAAATCGGCGAGGGTAAAATGATAGATCACTAATTTTTATTTTACTTTCGCTGATCTTCAGCTTTTTGTATGGCGAGATTACTCCTAGAATTTTTACCTGACATGCTTTTTACCTTATGCTTTTTCTCTGGACTGTAAACCATCCAACAAATATAGAATTTCCTACATAACTGATAAAACAAATGCTTGACAAAGTAGTTGAACTTTTGAGCATGTAGTTGAATCTTTTATCCAAAAATTAATTTTCTACCAAGAAGAAGTGTTTATAATAAAACGCAAATTTTGAAACAAATGGTTGAATTGTCAACTGAACATGATTAATTTTCAACCAATGATGAAATAGTTAAATTAAATAAAGCAAAAATTAATTTCCTACAAAATATTTCAATTTTCAACCAAAGAGAAGGATCTGCAATTAATAAATTTAAAAAAAATTTAAAAGTGGTTTAGCTTTACTCATAACAGTTAACTTTTCAATCAAGATGATACATTTGCACGAAAAATACGAATATAAAAAATATATGTATTAAACAAATTGTTGCATTGTCAACTAAAAACAATGAATTTTGAAGCAATAATGGAGTAGTTACATTTTCAAATGAATCAATTGAGTTGAAAATAAAAAACAAAATTTTCGAAAAAATAGATGAATCTTCAAATAATAAATAAATATTTAATTAAGTAGTTAAACTTTTCTTTAATTAATTAAATGTTAATTTAAAAATATGAATTCTTAATGAAAAATTTAGAAGTTGAATGTTGAAATAAGAATGGTCAATTTTCAGCTGAAAATGTATTAATTGAGTTAATTCTTTATCGAAATAGTAGAATATTCACTTTAAAAAAATTGAATAGACATATTTTAATTATCTCAATTGTTTTTAAAATTATAAAAAGTGCACGTCCTATCAGAAAAGCTGAAAACAAGTTTCTAAAAATAATTCAGTCGAATAATTTTGTTATTCATTATTTTGTTGTAATTTAGGATATTTTTGACTGCAAACATTTTAGTGTGATCTGCTGATGCAAAAAAATTATGACTTTCGTTTTTGTTTAGAATATTTTCAAGCCGTGATTTTTTGTAAACATTGTGCCTCAGATTTATTTGGCCAGTAAAAAATGATGCAAACTTATTTTATCAGTTTATAGTTTGTTCACTATTTCACATTAATTTTACTATGTAATTATTATGTAGAGTACCTTTTATAAACAAATTTTCTTCAGATGAATAATATTTACTTATTTTGGATGTTGTATAGTTTGAATGGAAAATGGAAAGTTTAATAACATTCTTCACAATTAAAACGAAAACTGCATCTTATAAAAATATATTCTAGAAAAAACTTTTAGATACTTATACTCAATTTTTACATAAAATTAATACCTTCTCAATGAGCTGCGAATGTACTAATCATAGTTATGATCATAAGAATCAAGTCTTAATGATAAAAAAATCGCAGAAAGACAATCAGGACGCCTATAATTCCACTATCTCACATGTATGTGAGATAAAGAGATATTTGTACTCTAATGACGCAATGGAATATTCATTACTTACAGTTGTTAACCAAATTTTTCGATGTAGCATCAATCAGTATTTTCTATACCTTGAGAACATGAGGACTATCCATACTATCGTTTTCACTTCGGCAGTCATCCTCAATTCTATTGGTAAATATAATAATATATCTATATTTTTTATTATATTTTATGTAACACAAACACATACGTCCGTTTCTCAGGCCTGTGGAGCAAACCTGATGTCCCTCTACCCAGCTGATAGTCAAATAATGGTCATTTTTATATATATGACGTCAAAAATTGTGACGTCGCAGATATCTAATGCCTATTATATATCTATGAATTTGAAAAGCGGCACCTAATGTCGGCTCCTAGGCCTTGTACTGAAAACATACACTTGCCAATAAAGTGCTTTTTTCCCCTTTTGGTGCATAATATACTATTTAGCTTACCAGGAAGGAATTACTTTTCAACATAATACTAGAATATCAACCAAAACGTTGAACTTTAGACTAAAAGAAACTACTTTTTCGTAGAATACTTGAATTTTGAACCAAATATTTGAATTAAAAAAAAAAAGAAAGAATAACATTCAACCACAAACAGTTGCAGCTTAACCAAATGGTATGATTTTTATACCACACAGGCGAATTTTATAGAATAGAGTTGAATTATCAACCAAATAGTTAAACATAAAAAAAAATTAATTTTCCATCAAATAGTTGAACTTACGAGCAGGTAGTGAAACTTTTAATCAAAAGAGACAAATTTTCAACAAAACCGTTAAACTTGTAACCGAGAAGTTAAACTTCTAAACCAAAAAAGATTAATTATTAACAAGGCTGAAAGCCATCTTAAGAGGTTTATTCCCTACGAAAAAGAATACATTTTCAAGCAAAGATAGTCTGATTTTCTTATCGGGTTCTATCAATTGAGATCGCCTTTTGATTCTTTTAAAATGTTTTTTGACTAAAATGTACATCTTAGGCCAGGAATCGTGATCAGATTCTCAAATCATATTGTTGCCATCCTCCCACGTACACGGCACAGCGAAACCGACTAAAATTAGCTAAATGTGACTAATGTGCATTATTTATATGACTAATGTTCTTTTGAATTAAAAAAAATCATTAGATTACAAAATTTCTCAGTATAGTTTTGATTGAATAATTAAAAAGATGTTTTCTGCAAAGGAACTTTGAATTTGCCAAAGATATAAAACATAAATGCGCTGAACAGAAAAATATCTTCTATTTCTTCTTGTAGAATGCAGTTCACGGTCCGACGGAAATCCTAATAGCAAACGTAATCCTAGCACTTCTTCTTCTGCTAGCAGACAACTTTCACCTGACCGGACTTACCCAGAAGAGCCGACTCTTCATGCCAGGTCCAGATTTCGTGATAATAGGTCTCCTTCTATTAAAGTACTTGGATATTCACTTGGACAACTTGGATATCTTCGGCTTATTCCCCGCACAAATCAGAACCTTCAATTCGAGTTTCGAAAATTTGTTTTTCCTGTTGGTGAACCGATCAGATTGAGAGTAGAAAAAACTAGATATATTCCCGTGCCAAACAAAGAACATATTGTATTATCAGCATCCAATGATGACATTTATGCAATATTAGAGCATAGCGGGGTTCTTCGTGGAATGTATAGGACGAATGCAAATCGCTCAAGAGCAAAAATAAATATGATCAGCGGCGCAATTTACAATATGACCCCTGTTGAAGTAAGGGATTGTCCAGTAGGCGAAGGCCGCCCAATCTTCCCACATTCTTTTATTAAAGTTGCTGCAAATTACGATTCACTACAAAATCGTAATCCCAGTTTTTATCTTTTCGGCCAACAAATTATTCCTGACCGGTCATCTACTCCTGAGGAGTCTCCTATTTGTCTTAGATCCAGGTCTCCTCCTGGCAGGCCTCCTTCTGATCGAGTACTTGGATATGCAATAGAAAAACTTGGATATGTTCGGCTCATTCCTGGCACAAATCAGAACCAGCGATTTGAATTTAGAAGATACGCTTTTCCTATAGATAAACCAATTCGAATGCGAGTAGGACGTGGTTATGTTCCTATGCTAACTCCAGAATATATTGTATTATCAACATCCAATGGTGACGTTTTTGCAGTATTGGATCATAGTGGGACTCTTCGTGCGATTTATAGGTCAGCTAGAACTCATTCACGAATAAAAATAAACATGATAAGCGGCGCAGTTGATAATTTGACTCCAGATGAAATAAGGGATTGCCCAGTAGGCAAAAATAACCCAATCCTCCCAAACAATTTTATTGAATCTTTTGAAAATCACGATTCACTACAGTCCGAACAGAATCCCAATGGCGAACGTAATCCTAGTTCTTCTTCTTCTGCCATACAATATTTGGCTGGACGAACTTCTCCTATGTAGCCTCCTCTTTATGCCAGCTGCAGGACTCCTCCGGGCAGGCCTCCTTCTCATGAAGTACTTGGATATGCACTTGCACAACTTGGATATATTCGACTTATTCCCTAGACATATCAGAAACGGTAATTCGAATTTCAAAGATATCTTTTTCCTACCGATAAATGTATTCAATTGCTACTAGAAAATGGCACATTGCTGCCCTTGCCAATCCAAGAACATATTGTGTTATCAAAAGTCAATGGTGACGTTTTTGAAATACAGGAATATACTGGAATCCTTTGTGGAATACATGGTGCTGGTGGAAATCATTCGGGAGTGAAAATTAATATCGTAAGCGGCGCATTTGCGAATATCACAGCAGATGAAATGTGGGACTGTTAAGTAGACAGAAAGAATCCAATCTTTCCACATCGTTTTATTGAAATTGTTGCAAATCAAAATTCACTGCAACTGTGTATCATTTATTCAATAAAAAAATTCTAAACTAAAATATCTAAAGTACTTAAGGCTAATTTTTTCTATCTTTTGCCCAATGTCATTGCACAAACCATTACCAGAATTTAGATAATTGTACAGGGGTGACGCATAATTTGTAGAAATTTGTAATAAAATTTTAAAACGAAAAATGCTTCACGGCGTCGACAAAAAAGACTGATTAAAACTCTTCAACTTTCGGAGATATTGAGTTACCAGTGCAATCGCGTGGCTTCATTCTCCCCGCGCAATGACAAACACAGTGGGTCAAATCAAATAAGATAGTTCCAAATAACTTTTAGAATGCAAATCTTAATCGATATAATAACCTGTTTTTTTTTAGAAAAGTTTTTTATACAATTCTGAATTCATATGTGCAAGCAATTTTTGCATTTTTATCATTTAAAATTTTATGTCGATGCAGGAAACGAATAATTGTTGACTTTTTTCTTTTTCTTTATTTGGTAAGCAACTTTCTTACTCTTACTATCTCTTGGATTCAATGCACAGGAGTGTGTGCAAGTGAAAGAGGAATCGATTAGTTATAATATTTGTTATAAAATAATTATATTCTGAAGTATAATTGAGGTGCTGGATCGAGAAACTCGCCCATTGCTCGAGATGAAGTGATCTAAATTTTGTTTTTCTTTGAATTTTCATGCTCATCCCTCCTCCCCAGTCACATTGAATATACAAAAAAGTAACTGCTAATTTAAAAAAATTTAATTTTTGATATTCCGCAAACCCCAGGTAGTTTAAACTCCGAATAATAAAAAAAAATCTAATGCATTTTTAGATCACCCTAATGCCCCATGAGTCACCTTCTTTTAGAAGCAGACGATGAAAATATTATTAGTAATTTTAGTAATAAAAGTTATTACAAAATACTGCTTCGAAGTGTCAAATTTTGAGGATTTCAACTGTATGTTTCTCCGTCAGTACTATGTGAAAAGAATTCAATTAACAATACGAATGAACCTCGCTTTTTAAATTCCATTGCATATTATAAATTAGCATTCTGGTTTAAAAGCAAAAAGCTCTGTGTTTTAAAAAATGGGAAAAAGGAGTACTGTTAGTAACGTTACGTAAATTCAAGCTTAGCCACCTTTCAATGAATGTTCAAAAATAAAATGGGCCAAAAAATGAAGAATAGCAGTTCTATGTCAAATTCATGCTACGGGCGGTATTGTTTGAAATTTTGTTGACATTATTGATTTTCATGCGAAAACTTACAAGTGTCCAAGTATTTTTCACCTAATTTCAAATGGCTTAAATAATGATGATTGTTCAAAAAATATATTCTTTCTCAGTAAATCGTTGAAACTGACTATTTCTCGGGATAAATGATGAAGTTGATGAATGTAAAACACCATATTTTTTGTTTAACATATTTTGAAATTTTCCAACAAAATTTTTATTTGTAAAATTTGGTTTCCTTCAACAATTGTTATAAGTGATATTTGTTTTTCTTATGATATTTGGCAATTATCTAGACAATTTAAATTTGTTCCAACATTTTTCACCCCCTATAAATCGTGAGAATGTATTATTTTCTGGAATTATTGACGCAGTTTATGAATGTTAAGAGTGTGCGTGTAACAGAAAAAAGATTTATAGGCATTATCATTCGTTATAAAAAAAAATATTATATGAAATACAATTTCTATATTATTATCGATGAATAATTTTCCGATTCATATTTCGGCGATTAAATTACTGCTTCTATTGACGTGGTGTAGCATGTCATAAAAATGTGTCATTCGATGTTACTTGTTAATTTTATAAACAAATCATATGAACAAATGTTCAGGGTGGATTTTTAAAACAAGCAAAAAAAAATTATCTTAGTTATTGTTAGGTGATGTAGTTACCAGTAAAACTCCGTAATTAATATTTGTCATTTGATATTCATTGTCAATTTCATGAAAAAAAACCACTGAAAATAAATGAAAATATAATTTAAGGAAGAATAGAGGAAAACCGAATTTTTTCTTTCAACAGATTTGCTCAGTATTTTTTTTAAATTGAGCATGGTGCCCGCTCCGCTCATCATCGGCAAGGTAAGATCGCCCTTTTCTGAATCCACAGTACCACCAGTTAAGGCTTGACTTTGAAGGGCTTTCTACTCCAATCGTAATAAATCATTGCCGGAGAATGCTCACGTGACAGCTCCATGGTACTACTCGACTTTGTGTTTTTATATACCTATGTATAAACTGAAGCAAATTGGTAGACCTTTTTGAGATGAAAAATTTGTTCAGTTTGTATTTTTACATGTGCAGTTTCGCCGGAAAATTTAATTATTTATTTTATGAAAAATGGCTGGCTTACGAAATCATTCATTCTTTCAAGGCCTTAGGAAGTGTACCAAAGAGCGATCCGATCGGCTAATTTTCGAAAAGTCACCGTGCTCACAGACGACGATGATAACGATGACAAACACACCGAAGTAATACCATTGCTCTTCAATCAGTGAGCCCGAAAACGGCGAGATTTGATGAAATCCATCATACTAAATTTTCACATAAAATCAATTCTCTCGCATTGATCTGAGAATGTTATAATCACAATGCTGATAATAAAAAAAGATATAATGATAGAAATATCGCAAAAAGAAAACCTTGATGCCTATGATTCCGTTATCTCACTTGTATGTGAGATAAGGAGATATTTTTACCCTAACGACGCAAAAGAATATTCAACACTTACAGTTGTTAACCAAATCATTCACTGAAGCATCAATCACTTTTTTCAGCGCTTTAAGAAAAATGAGGATTATCTATACCTTGGTTCTCACTTCGGCGGTCATCCTTGATTGCATTGGTAAATATAATATTACATCTATAATTTTTATTTTATTTTATGTAACACATAAATAAATATGGCACTTAGGGTCAACTCATACGACTTGTACTGAAAACATACGTTCATCAATAATGCCTCTCTTCTTCTTGGTGCGTAATATAGTATTGAGTTTACCAGGAAGGAATTACTTTTCAACAAAGTACTAGAAAATTTTACCAAATGGTTGAACTTTAAACCAAATAAAATTACTTCTGCTGCTAAAATAGCTGAATTTTGAACCAAATAGTTGAATTCGCTTTCCGTTTCTGAGACATCTTGCGAAATGTGTACCCTTCTTTTCAATTTCTGAAAACTTTTTCTTAATACTGTTCTGGACATCAAATGTTCAATTGTGAAACATAAGACGATCACTCACATTCAATTAGTTTCTGAATTTCATGCAGTTCTAAAACATAAGGCGATCAATCACATCGCTGCTTGTTCATGAATTCCATACAGTTCTAAAACAAAATACGATCAGTCACATTGTTGCTTGTTCCTGAATTTCACACAGTTCTAAAACATAAGGCGATCACTCACATGGTAATTTGGTTCTGAATTTCATGCAGTTCTAAAACACAAGACGATCAATCAGATCATAACTTGTTTGTGAATGACATACAGTTCTAAGTCAAAAGACGAACACCCACACTGCCATTTTTTCTGAATTTCATGCAGTTATAAAACATGAGGCTATCAATCGCATTGTTGCTTGTTTATAAATTTCATACATATATAAAACGTAAGACGATCACTCACATTGTCATTTTTTCTGAATTTCATGCAGTTCTTAAAAATAACACGATCACTCACATTGTTATTTGTTTCTATATTCCATTAAATCGATATTCGGTGGATTTCTTTAATGAAACTTGTCTTCAATCACAGTGAATGATATTTTTTTTCATTTCCCTTGTCAGATTTCTACCAGTTGTTTTTCTGTTTCTGTTTCTTTGTGGTATTTATACAACCTGCTAAAAATTACGGATAGTTTTCGAATTTCGCAATTGGTCCGTACGTATCCGGAATTAATCTAATTGACGAATTTTTCTTTGAAACATATCCGGTTTAATCCGGAAATTGTACCGAAATAGTCAATTATGTGTCTGGCTAAGTCTACAATTCATCCGGACAAAAAATGTCGACTCCAGACAGACTCCGATTAGATCCGAAATTTCTCTGGGCGAGAACTGACACTCCGGAGAGTCCGATTTGAACCGTGATAAGTACGAACAAAAATATCGAATCCGGATAAAGTCCGTATCAATCTGAAATTAGTCAGAAAGGAAAATTTAGTATCCGTTAGAATTAAAGTGCTAATGGCAAGTCCGCCGGTTAAATCCGGAATCTGTCCAACTGAAAACACGAAATCCGCATCAAACCTGAATCAATCTGCAATTAGTCTAGGAGGAAAATTTAATATTCGCTAGAATTAAAGTGCTAATGGAAAGAAGTCCAGTTAAAAACGGAGTTAAATTAAATGAAGCCTTTTTTAATATTTGATCACATTTTCCTGTTCAACATCCTCACTATCATTATTTTATTGAATCTAATAAAATCTTATTTTATTATGACTGCTATATTAATATGGTGCAATGCTGTCAACTTTCAAAAGTGTTTATTTCACTGATTGTCAGTGACGCATTTTCAGCTATTTCAATCAGTGAAATTTCACTGACAATCAGTAGCATTTTAGTGACTGAGATTCAAAGGGTAAAGGCTCTAAAAGCCGATCTAATTATTATTTCGAAATAAAAATATTTGAAATGTTTCAAATTGAATAATTCATACGCAAATGACGCAAGTCGCATTATATGTCAAAAAATTTGTTTCTTCAGGAATATAGAGTAGGTTTTAAAAATGACCGACCCCATATTTTAATCAGTAATATTTTTTTATTTCCAGTTACATATTGTTAATATTTGAGGAACATGCATGTACAGCTAATAATTCAATAATTGTTGATTTTCAAACGCCTAAATTGAATTTGAAAAAAGTCTTCAAATTAAATAAAGAACCTTTTTGCTTTTATTTTGATCTCAAAGAGAAGCTCAGGTTTCTTAATCTAGAAAACCTAGGGTTCAAAAATAATATTGTCACTTATTATTCCTAAATTTTAATCGACATCACGGAAGATACTGATGAAGAGACATCTTTTTATTGCATCTTACCAAATTTTTAGAAATGACTGGATTTTATTGAATGAAACGTTTTTTTTTTTTTTTCGTTGAGAAAAAGATGATCTGAAATGTTGTCAAATCCAAATTTAAAAACTAATTTAAATAATGTAAATTTTTTAGTTTTGAAATTATTTTGAGATGATTATGGGCATTAAAAAGAAAAGTTTCAAGAAATTTTCTTTATTTATTAAAAGGCTGTGTCTAGTTGTTCCGAAATAAAAATCGATACAAATAAAAAGTTCGGTCACGAACTCAAGTTCTTCAATAAATAATATTTTCGTGCGTTTTAATTTTTTTTTCATGAGTGAACACATGAATTAAAAAATATTTATGTTTTGGTTTAAAACACATCAGACAGCCTCAAAACAATGTCCAAAACATTTTTTAACTAGTTTAAAAATCTTCCAATTGCGAGTCAGATTTTTATTAAAGCCATATTCGAAAAAATGGCGTGTTTCAAATTAGTCTCGGTTGAGGTAATCAAATTTCTTTCCTTGAAATGTTTTATGAAATATAAATATGATTATCTCAGAAAAACAAGCTTTATGCATATAATTAAAAAGATAACGTTCAAGATACCTATACATACTCTTATAAAACACCACAATATTCTTTAGATACACTGTTAACTGAATTCTTCACTAATGTTTCAATCGTGTTCAAACAAAATGTAGATTTATGGAAGGCTTCAAGAGAATAAAAATAATTTTTCAAGAACCTTAGAAAAATTTAAAAATCTTTCTTTTGGAACATTTGTTTCAAGGCAATATTTAAAGAGATTTCAAAGAATATCAAGATTTGAAAATATAATTACACATAAAGTGCCTTTTTTTTAGGAATACATAAAGAAAGTTAGTTTGTAATATTTTTCACGCACATAAAATTAATAAACAGTATGAAGTAAATTTTATTTTTCTATCGTAAAGTCCCAATAATTTGCAAATTGTTGGTACAATTTGAATTAGTTATAGAAAATATTCGATAGCTATTAATTTGTAATTGTGTAAGCACTCAAAATAGTGGATATCGATTTCCACATTTTGAAATGTTCAATTGACATTCAGGTAGCTCACTTATTTTGAGAAAGGAGATTTTTGAAAAGATAATATCTTATTGTTGATAGAAAAAACTTTAAAAAACACAAAAATAATTAATGGAAGAAACCTTATTATTGACTTAACTACCTATTCTTATTACTGTTAAGTTGTGATGAATTGATTTCTTAAGAAAGTAAGCTTCTTCGATAAGGCATTAATCTCGTTTCCCTCTCATAGCAAAAAATGGATATCGTTTATACTCTTCTTTATACCTCGATGGCCATCCTTAATTCTATTAGTGAATATAATACAATGATTTATCTATAATTATGAAAACATTTTTCAGCTTCATGCAAATAAAGATTGGGATGACGTAAACCACATTTGATCCAAATTGCTATTTTTTGTTAACGTCTAAAGATTCAAAAACATACCCTACGAGCAAAATAGCTATAAAAAAGTTACTCATTGTTTTAAAATTAAAAATTCTTAAAGAACACTTTTTCAGTTGAGGATTTATGCCTGAACGGTCAGGGACTCGTACTAACTGTATATTCGATTCAAATTTTCCAAAAGTAATTTTTGATCAAATATCTTCCAGGTGTATTAAATATTATGCTAAGTGCTGTGGTAGAGGTTTAGAGAATGTACGTTCTTGCATTTCTAATCTCAAAAGTAGCCTACTCTTGTAATAATTAACCCTTTTTTAAAAACAAAAATAATCCTCTGTTTCTTTTTGCAGATTTTAGTTCAGAGTTCGACTGTTTACCCAATGGCACACCTATTCCGGATGTTTTTCGTGGCGCACAATATTCTCCTTCTTCTGACGGACAACATTCTCCTCATAGGTCTCTTTCTCCTGTCAAACCTCCTCTCCTTGTGAATCAAAAGAGACACATTCACAACAAAATCGTTTAACCTTTAACTAAAAAGTTGAATTTCTAAACCAAAAAATGATCAATATTCGAGAAGGCTAAAATCAATCTGAAAAATTTTTTTTTCACCAAAAAGAATACATTCGCATGCAAAGATAGTTAGATTTTTTGATTGAGTTCTATTAATTCAGGTCACATTTAAGATAAAAAGCATGAACATTTGCATTAACATTCTTCTGTTGGCAGGCAACTTTCACCTGAACGAACTTCTCCTGTGGAGCCTTCTCTTCGTGTCAGGTCCAGATCTCCTTCTGGTGGGTCTCCTTCTTTCAAAGTATTTGGATATTCACTTGGACAACTTGGATATCTTCGGCTTATTCCCCGCACAAATCAGAACCTTCAATTTGAATTTCGAAGATATGTTTTTCCTGCTGGTGAAAGAATTAGATTGCGAGTAGAAAAAATTAGATATATTCCCGTGCCAAACAAAGAACATATTGTATTATCAGCATCCAATGATGACATTTGTGCAATATTAGAGCATAGCGGGGTTCTTCGTGCAATGTACAGGACGAATACAAATCGCTCAAGAGTAAAACTAAATATGAGAACCGGCGCAGTTCAGAAAATGACCACAGTTGAAATGAGGGATTGTCCAGTAGGCGAAAATCACCCAATCTTCCCACGTACTTTTAGTAAAGTTGTTGCAAATTACGATTCACTACAAAATCGTGCTCCTGGTTCTCATCATGTCGGCCAACAACACTTTCCTGAGCGGCCTTCTATTCCTGAGGAGTCCCTTATTCGTGCTGAGTCTCCTCCTGGCAGGCCTCCTTCTGATCATGTACTTGGATTTGCAATAGAACAACTTGGATATGTCCGGCTTATTCCTTGCACAAATCAGAACCAGCGATTTGAATTTCGAAGATACGTTTTTCCTACCGATAAACCAATTCGAATACGAGTAGGACGTAGTAACTATATGCCCGTTCCAATCCGAAAATATATTGTATTAGCAACATCCAGTGGTGACGTTTTTGCAATATTGGATCATAGTGGGACTCTTTGTGGATTATATAGGACAGATAGAATTCACTCGCGAATAAAAACAAACATGATAAGCGGCGAAGTTATTAATTTGACTCCATTTGAACTGGTGGATTGTCCAGTAGGCAAGAATCACCCAATTACGTCAAAACGTTTTATTACAGTTATTGAAAATGAAGATTCACTAGAGTCCGAATGGAATTCCAGTGGCGAACGTAATCCTGGTTCTTCTCCTGCTAGACAACATACTTGACCGAACTTCTCCTCAGTAAATTCCACTTCATGCCTGGTCCAGGTGTCTTCCGCGCAGGCATCCTTCTCATGAATACTTGAATATGCACTTGCACAACTCAGATTTATTTGGCTTATTCTCAGACGAATCACAACCGCCAATTTAAATTTGAAGATATGCTTTTCCTGCTGATTAAATAAATAAAAGTTCAATGTATTATGGTACTTAGGCTTCTTTCTTTCTATCTTTCGCCCAAGGTCATCGCCCAAGCCGCCACAAGAATTTGAATAATTTCATAGGTCTAAAGTATAATTTGTATGGAAGTTTAATACAATGCATGCTACCTGATGGTGCTCAATGCTCGCAGACTTATCGTTGGCGGCTTCTTTCTTTCTATATTTCGCCCATACCGCATAAGGTTGATCTAAATTTGGTTTTCCTTTGAATTTTTATGCTTATTCTTCCTTTCTTATTAAATCGGATCCCCAAAAAAGTAATAGCTAACTTAAAAAAAATCTATCTTTAGATGTTCCGCAACCCCGAGGAAGTTTAAACTCTAAATATAGAAGAAAAAAGTCTAATGCATTTTTGGACTGCCACATGAATCAGAGCTTTTCAGGAGCAGATAAAAAAGATATGTCTATTCAATACTAATTTTGTTACTAGAAAAACATTAGTTTTCCAAAAAATTGACAAAAGTAGGAGTTATTAAATTTTTGTAAATTCAAGTTTAATCTCCTGTTAATGGGTTCTCAAAAAGGTAATTTCCACCTCATAACTTTAAAAATTGGCCCTTTATTAATCACAATACCCGTGTATTGTGCCCGAGAAATGGGCGAAAAAATGAAGAATAGCAGTTTTATGTAAAACTCATGCTGCGGACGGTATTCTTTGGAATTTTTTCAACAGTAATTATTTTTATTCGAAGCGTTTCAAGTTGCCAAGTATTTTTTATAGAATTTCACATTGCTCAAATAATTATAGTTGTTTAAAAAATATAGCTTTTCTTGGTAAATCTTTCAAACTTACTATTTTTCGGGATAAGTGATATTGTTGGCGAATATCAAACACAATGTTTATTATTCAACATATTTTGAATTTTTCAAACAATTTCTATTTGAATAATTTTGTTTCTGACTTAGTTGTAAAAAGTTATGACTTTCCGGATTTAATGACACAATTAACGAATGTTGAGGGTGATATTTGTTTTTTTACGATATTTGGCAATTATTTAAACAATTTAAATTTTTTCAATAATTGAAATTACACGCTGTTTTTTTATAGGAAGGATTTCAAAAATTGTAGTTTTTTTATATCTCTTACACTATGTAGCTTATTATTCAGTATGTTCTGGTCTCAACGAAATCGATATAAAAAAATTACTATCCATAACGTAACTGAAAAAAAGTGCTGTAAAAAATAACTATTTTAAAAAAATTAGGTTATAAGTTCTCAGATAGGAAAATACTAATAAGTGAGCGAACAAAGTAGGTGAACTTTGAGGCATGTAGTTGAATTTTCAATCAAGATAATAAATTTTCTACCAAAACAAAGAAGATTTAAAAATAAAAAATGTATATTTTTCAAAAAACTTTTGCATTGTCAACTGAAAATAATCAATTTTCAATCAATTATTGAATGGTTGAATTTTCAATTGAAGCAATTCAATCTTTATCTAAGAAAAAGAGCTTCTTATGAAAAATTCAGCTTAAAAGCAATGTTATTTTATACGACTAAAGCAAAATCTACGCGTCCTATCAAAAAATAGTTCAAAGAAAATTCGTGGATAAAATTTAGGCGAACAATTTTGTTCATTAACATTTTGCTTTCAACACCGTAATTTTTCTTTTTTTTTTGTAAAAAATATTTCCAAAACTTGATTTTTTGAAAACACTGAGCTTTGGTTTGCTTTGGTCAGTAAAAAATGATGTAAATGTATTTCATCATTTAATTGTTTGTTCTTTATTTCCCATTAATTTTCCTAAATAGTTATTATAGAGAGAGAGGATTTTTAATAACATTTTTCACAATTAAACAAAAAACTTTGCATCCTATAAAAACACAGACTTAAACAAATTTCTAGATCTTTTTGAGACGGACAATTTCCTTTGTTAATATTTTATCTTATACTGCTTCGTTTGGCAGAAAGAGGAAATTTTTGAATTTCTAAAAAGAAATTTCGGTGTATAAAACCAGAACCGTTGATCAAAAGTGACTGGCTAACAAAATTCATCCTTCTGTTTAGGCCTTAAAAAGTGTACCATCGCTTCTCAATAAGTGAGTCCGGATTCAGCGAGATTTGGTGAAATCGGTGATGCTTAATTTTCACATTAAACCAGTATCCTCTCGTGAAGATGATAATATAATAATTATAATGATGACAATGAAAAACCTGAAATGACAAAAATTTCTTAGAAGGACAATCTTGAAGCCTATAATGTCGTCATCTCACATGTATGTGAGCTAAAGATTACTTATATCTATGTTTACTCTTATGAAGGTCTAGAATATTTGCGAGTTACTCTTTCAAACGAATTATACATTGAAACATTATCAGTTTTTCTTCTACTTGGAGAAAATGAGGATTGTCTATACTTTCGTTTTCACTTTGGCGGTCATCCTAAATTCTACTGGTGAATATAATAATA
Organism: Andricus grossulariae; assembly: GCA_011634705.1. Classification (NCBI taxonomy): domain Eukaryota; kingdom Metazoa; phylum Arthropoda; class Insecta; order Hymenoptera; family Cynipidae; genus Andricus; species Andricus grossulariae. The sequence continues at coordinate 23,915 of JAABKJ010004169.1, forward strand.
AATCTATAATTGTCAGTATATTTTATGTAACAGATGCCTGTGGAGTGAATCTGAAGTCCCCCCTTTCACCTTATAGGCATTTAATGGCCGCTATGTATGTATGTATCAGTTTAAAAATAATGACTTTATAGATGAATAATTGCCATCACATATCTATGAGCTGATATGTATTAGCCATTATTTATATATGATGTTATAATTTTTTACGTCATAGATATAAATTGCCATACCGTACCTATGGCCTTGAAAAGTGGCACTTAAGGTTGGCTCCTACGACTCGCACTGGAAACATACGGCTAACAATAAAGACCCTTTTCTCAACCTAGGTGCATAATATACTATTAGGCTTACCAAATAGAAATTACATAAAAAGTTATACATCCGTGAGCTCGTATTGTACGATTATCAGCCCCACTAACCATAAAAAAAAGATGAGGAAATTTTGGTTGCAGATGATAGAATTTTGCGGTTCTTTATGGAAAGTTACCATATTTACTAGTAAAAATAATATAAATGACCGAAAATTTTTCATAAATTTCAGGATGGAAATTATTCAAAATAAATGTTGGCAATATTTTTATTGAATTTTTGATCATTTGGAATAAGCTCACATGAATATAGAGATGGCTCGAATTTGATATACCAACTCCTTTTCGATGGATTGCTGGGACTCTATGAACCAAAATTCCACCAACAATAGGTCATTCGAAAGGTTACTCAATAACCTTTCGGATGGTCTGATTGATTTTTTCATATCATCAACGAGTCTTTTTCAAATAGAGATTTTCCAAAAAACGAGTTTTTCGAAAATCGGTAAATGGTGTCTCTAATTTTATATACCTA
>JAABKJ010004170.1:0-24757 GCA_011634705.1 Andricus grossulariae
AATGAATAAATTCAACTTAATTTTAATTCCAGAGAATTTCCATGAATTGTAAGCAATTTCGTCAGGTAAAAATTTCCTAACTTTTCCAGGCATTTTAAGGATTTCAAGAGACTAGAACAATTTCAAAGGATTTCAACGAATTTTTGTAGAACTTCCAAAAGTTTCAAGATGTTTCTTAGCGGCTCTTTTGGAAATAAATAAAATATAATTTTGCCCTATTTTTAAGATTTTAAGGTATTTTAAGGTATTTTAAGGAATTTCACAAGATTAAAGGATTTCAAAGATTCATAGAGATTCAAAAGTTTTTCTTCAGATAACTTTAATGAATAAATTCAACTTAATTTTAATTCCAGAGAATTTCCATGAATTGTAAGCAATTTCGTCAGGTAAAAATTTCCCAACTTTTTCAGGCATTTTAAGGATTTAAAGAAATTAGAACAATTTCAAAGGATTTCAACGAATTTTTGTAGAACTTCCAAAAGTTTCAAGATGTTTTTAGTGAACTTGTAAAAATAAATTAAATTAAATTTTGCACGATTTCAAATATTTCAAGGAATTTTAAGGTATTTAAAGCAATTTCACAAGATTAAAGGATTTCAAAGATTTGCAGATTTTTCTTTAGAGAACTTTAATTAATAGGTATAATTTAATTTAAATTTCAGAGAATTTCCATGAATTTTGAGCTATTTCGTCAGATAAAAATTTCGAAACTTTTCCAGGCATTTTAAGAATTTCAAAAGGACTTCAAGGGATCAGAACAACTTCAAGGGATTTCAACGAATTTTAGTAGAACTTCCAAAAATTTCAAGATATATCTTAGTGGCCCTTTTGAAAATGAATGAAATAGAATTTTGCGCGTTTTCATGATTTTAAGGAATTTTAAGGTATTTTAAGGTATTTTAAGGAATTTGACAAGATTAAATGTTTTCAAATATTTATAGAGACTCAAAGGTTTTTCTTCAAAGAACTTTAATGAATCGCTTCAATTTAATTTGGATTCCAGAGAATTTCCATGAATTGCAAGCAATTCGTTTGGTAGAAATTTCCCAACTTTTCCAGGCATTTTAAGGATTTCAAAAGGATTTCAAGAAATTAGAACAATTTGAAAGGATTTCAACGAATTTTTGTAGAACTTCCAAAAATTTCAAGATATTTCTTAGCGGCCCTCTTGAAAATAAATCAAATAAAATTTTGCGCGATTTTCAAAATTTTAAGGGATTTTAAGGTATTTTAAGGAATTTTGCAAGAATAAAGGATTTAAAAGATTTATAAAGATTCAAAGGTTTTTCTTCATGGAACTTTAATGAATAGGTTTAATTTAATTTGGATTCCAGAGAATTTTCATGAATTTTAAGCGATTTCATTAGATAAAAATTTTCAAACTTTTCCAGCCATTTTAAGCAATTCAAAAGGATTTCAAGGGATTAGAACAATTTCAAGGGATTTCAACGAATTTTTGTAGGATTTCAAAAAACTTCAAAATATTTCTAGTGGACTTGTGAAAATCAATAAAATTAAATTTTGCGCGATTTTTAAGATTTTCAAGATTTTAAGGGATTTTAAGGTATTTGAAGGAATTTCACAAGATTATAGGATTTCAAAGATTTATAGATATTCGAAGGTTTTTTCAAAGAAATTTAATGCATAGGTTTAATTTATTCCAAATACCAGAGAATTTTCATGAATTTTAAGCGATTTCATAAGATAATAATTTCCCGGAATTAGACAAATTTTCAAACTTTTCCAGGCATTTTAAGGAATTCGAAAGGATTTCATGAATTTGTTATAGATTTGAAATTTTGTTATTGATTCAAAAACAGTTAACATTTTCGAACAATTTTAGGTTGTGCTACCATTTTTTACCGGAAATCGGATATTTAGGGAAAAGTCGATAGATTCCGAAGAATATTTACAATTCTGAACAATTTTCTGTTATGTAAGTATTTTTTGTTGCAAATCTCTATTGTTACTGAACAATTATTAGATTTCGAAAAATATTCACAATATTTGAATAATAATAGACTATTTCAGCGTTTTTCGCCGAAAATATATTTTCAACAAAAATAATTACACTTAAAAAATTCAACTTGCAATTTTGAACAACTTTAGGATATGTTAATGTTTCTCGTTGGAATTTTATATTTTTAAACAATAATGTGACGGTTTGATTGGCTATGTTAAGATTAATCAACTATTAAAAATATTATTCTTGCTTTCCTTTTATATTATTTATTTATCTGGCTTAGTTGAAAATTCAACTATGTCATTAAAAAAATCAATTTGAATTTATTCATTTCATTTTTTTATAAAAATGTATCTTTTTGGTAAAAAATTATTCTGATTGTTTGAAAATGGTTGCAGATTCATGCTGAAAACTGTTTTCTTTAAACATTCATTTTTTTAACTACATATTTAACTGTTCCATTTTTGGTTGAATTTTTTTTTTAAATTCATTTCTGTAGTTGAAAATTTAACAATTTTGTTGAAAATTCGTTTTTTTATTGTTGAAAGTTTACCCTTTTTAGTTAAAACTTCAACTATTTGGTCGAAAATCCACGTATTTTATTGAAAATTTTTCTTTCTAGTAGAAAATTGATCTTCTCATTTAAAAATTCAATTATTTCATTGAAAGTTCCTATTTTTGATTTAAAATTATTGTCTTTTGTGAACAATTAATTTAAAAATGAATTTGAACTCCGTTCTGAAGAATTCAATTGTTTTCTGAAAAATCCATGCTTTTGGTTGAAGATTCATAATTTTTGTTGCAAATTTCACTATTTTGTTTAAAATTCGTTTCTTTTTTAAACTCATTTTTTTCATTGGAAATTTACCTTTCTACTTGTGGATGAAAATTTATCTTTTTTAGTTAAAACTTCAACTATTTGGTTGAAAATTCATGTATTTTTTTGAAAAGTAATCTTTTTGGTTGAAAATTCAGTTACTTGGTTAAAAGTTGAACATCCAACAATGTGGTTATAATTAATTTTTTGATTTGAAGATTCATCATTTTGGTTTGAAATTTTACTATATTCACGAAAATTGATTTTTTTTTTGATAAAAGTTAATTTTTCAACTGAAAATTTAACTTTCCATTTTTGGTTGAAAAAGTTTGAAAATTTGTCTTATTTTGTAGAAAATCAATCTTCTGGGTAGAACATCCATCTAATTGATTCAGAATTAAACTATTTGGTTGAACATCAATTTTTTGTTAGAAATTCATATTTCTGGGTTAAACATTCAACAGTTTTATGTTAAATTTGTCTTTTTTGAATGAAAATTCCACAATTTGATTAAACTTTTTTATCTTTCCTCACTGAACGAAGTTGAACTGCTTAGTTGAAAATTGCTATTGATTTTGACCTTGAGATACATTTTCAAGGTTATTTCAAGGTCAAGACGATTTTTTAAATGGAAATCCCTATTTTTGGCTGCAGATTTGAATGGAGCGGAAAATTTTGCGTCAAAACTGTACTAGGGAAATCTTATTTTTGTGATCTTATAGAGGTCAAAAAGCAAGGTCAAATGCCCAAGAAACAATAAGATGCCCTTTTTCTGAATTGACTTGGTTTCCTGGGTAAAGCAAACATTTGAGATGCTTCAAAAAAGTCGAGAAAATGTAAAAGTGTGAACCTTCAGGTAAATTTTCAAGGTCGTTTAAAGGTCAGGACTATTTTTCACATAGAAATCCCTATTTTAGACTGTGGACTCGTAACGAACGGGAAATTGTACCTGAAAATTGGTATTTTGAAGTCATTCATTTCGACCTGTAGAAGGTCATATCAAGGTCAATCATTGAAAAAGCATTTAGAAGCTTTTGTTTAATTTACTGGTTTCCTAAGCAATCTCAACGTTGAAGGTGCCTTTAACAAATACAAGATAAGTTGCATCTGATCGTTTTTTTAGACATTAGACCTTAATTTTTGACCGCTCCAAGGTCACAAAAAAAAGATTTCCATAGTACATTTTTGACGTAAAATTGTCCGCTCTATTCAAATCTGCAGTCGAAAATAGGAGCTTTCATTCTAAAAAATCGTTCTGACTGTGAAATGACCTTGAAAATTGATCTCAAGGTCAAAATCAATGGTACAGTTAAATGGCCCTCGTCAACTTTTGTATGAACCGTTTTTTATGTAGATGAGGTAGTTTAGAAGATAATTCGATTTATAGATTGAGATGAGTCACCCTGTACAGTCATTTCCTCATTTAAATTTTCATTTTTTATCAAAACCTAATTAGGTAATTATGACAGTTTGAAACAGACATCGAATCATTTGCCACGGTATGATTGAAAATCGAATGATAAATGGCCTGCCATTGTGTTAAGGTCGTTAGAAGGCTAATAATCGTAGACGATGAACCACCTCGTTTCTATACAGCCAACCTCAGTTTATCGGACCGCTTTCTTCTTCGTCGCGACCTTTAGAGAGGTCACGCGGACTACGCTCGAGTTTCACCTACCTGTTTCCAACTCTCTTCTTCTCTCTTTTTTTTTATTTTTTATTTTTTATCTCTCTCTTTCTATATTTCCCCTTTATCCCAGGTGCCTTCCATAAACTACTGAATCATTCCGGATTATTTCGAAATCTCTATCCGAATCAGTCCGAATCAATCCGAGCAAATCCGAAAAAAGTATTACAATTCGTTCGATCCAAATCGGTTAAAAATTAATCCGAATTAATCCGAATCAATCCAAATCCGAATTGATATATACTGAATTTTTAATCCGAATCAATCCGAATGAATACGAGTCCGGATTGAATTGGATTCATTCGGATTGAAAATCGGTTTAGGTCAGTCCGAGTTCGGATTCATTCGGATTGAAAATTGGGTTCGGATTGAGACGGATTAATTCGTATTGAATCGGATTAAATCGGATTAAATCGGATTGAATCGGATTGAGGCGGATTAATTGTTAATCGATTTCGATCAAACGAAATTCAGAACTTTTTTTGGATTGGTTCAGATAGATTCGAATTGGCTCGGATACAGATTTTGAAAATTAATTTCTTAGGTTGAAAATTCAACTATTTTGGTAGAAAGTTCAACTGTTTGGTTGAAAATGAACTTTTTTGTTGAAAATTGATATTTTTGGGTTAAGAATTCAATGAATGTTTAACAATTGGGTTGAAATTTGAACTCTGTTTTGAAGAATTAACTTTTTTTGTCAAACTTCTCTTCTTCTCTCTTTTCTTTTATTATTTTTTATCTCCCTCTTTCTGTATTGTCCCTTTATCTCAGGGGCCTTCCATAAACTACGGAATGATTCCGGATTATTTCGGAATCTCTATCCGAACCAGTCCGAATCAATCCGAACAAATCCGAAAAAAGTATTGCAATTCATTCGATCCAAATCGGTTAAAAATTAATCCGAATGAATCCGAATCAATCCGAACTCGGATTGATATATACAGCATTTTTATTCCGAATCAATAGGAATGAATACGAGTCCGGACTGAATTGGATTCATTCGGATTGAAACTTTGGTTTGGATTGATTCGGATTGAATCGGATTGAGGCGGATTAATTGTTAATCAATTTCGATCAAATGAAATTGAGAACTTTTTTCGGATTGGTTCAGATAGATTCGAATTGGTTCGGATACAGATTTTGAAATTGAAAATTTCCATCTATAGTAGAAAATTAATCTTGTTATTTAAAAATTCAACTATTAGGTTGAAAATTCCTCTTTTTGGTTTAAAATTAATGTCTTTTGTGAAAATGAATGTCTTTGGTTGAAAATTCAACTATTTTGGTAGAAAGTTACACTGTTTGGTTGAAAATGATTTTTTTTTTTTTAATTGATATTTTTGGTTTATGAATTCAATGAAAGTTTAACAATTGGGTTGAAATTTGAACTTTGTTCTAAGAAATTAACTTTTTTTCAAACTCTCTTCTCTCTTTTTTTATATTTTATTTTTTATCTCTCTCTTCCTATATTTCCCCTTTATTTCAGGGGATGATTTATTTTAAAGAATTCTTTTTTTCCCTGTTTTGAAGAAAAATACGCTTTCTATCCTGTTCCCCGTTTTTTTGTTTAAAACAAGAAAAGAGAACTTCTTTTGTTTGAAAATTGTAGCATTTGGTTGAAAATGTTATTAATTTGTTTAAAATGCAACAATTTCAGTGAAAAGTCTTTTTTTATCAGATATTTTTTTTAACCAAACCTTGTTTGGTTGAAAGTCAAACTAATATGTTAGAACAATATTTTTTTGTTTATAAATTCATCTACTTGGTTGAAAATTTAACTATTTCATTTTTAGAAAATTAATCATCTGGGGTTAATAAATCATCCTTGGGTTGAATTCTTATTGAAAATTCATTTTTTCTTTCAAGATTTAGCATTTTTGTTGAAAATTAATCTTTTTAATTGAAAATTTAAACATTTTGTTAAAAATTCTTTTTTTTTGTTTGTAAAGAATTAATTTTTAACTGAAAATGTAACCAATTAATTTTTGGCTGAAAATTTATATTTTTTATTCAAAATTCATCTTTTGAGATTATTGAAAGTATTAAAAATGAGCTATTTTGTTAAATATTATACTATTTATATAAAAATTTAACTTTTTGGTAGAAAATTAATGTATTTTGTTGAAAATTCGTTTTTTGTGGTAGAACATTAATCTTCTTGCTGTAAAATTAATAGTTTTGATTGAAAATGTAACTACTTTCTTGAAAATCCTTTTTTTTTGAGAATTAATTTTTCCAACTAACAATGTCCCTAATCCATTTTTGGCTGTATATTGATATTTTTTATGGAAAATTGATCTTTTCTGGTTGAAAATTCATGTATTTTGTTAAAAACTCTTTTTTTCTCGAAAATTAATCTTATTCGTTGAAAATGCATCCTTTTTTATTAAAAATGCAACTATTCAGGTTGAAATTTATCTGTTTTGGTTTAGGATTGAACAATTTTGTAAACAATTTAACCATTCATTTAAAAATTAACTTTTTTATTGAAAAGTAAGCTATTTTTATGAAAATTTAACTTTTTGGCAAAAAGGTAATGTATTTTATTGAAAATTCGTATTTTGTGGTAGAACATTAATCTTCTTGTTGAAAAATTAAACTTTTTAATTGAAAATTTAACTATTTGGTTGAAAATTAATCATTTTCAGTTAAAAATTCAACTACTTGGTTGAAAGTGGAACCAGTTTGTTAGAAATTCATATTTTTTTAAGATTCACCTACTTAGTTGAAAATTTAACTTTTCCATCTTTAAAAACTTAATCTGCCGGATTGAAAAATCATTTTTTGGGTTAAACTCTTTTGTTAATAATTCATTTTTTATAAAATTGATTATTTCAGTTGAAAATTCATCTCTTTTGTTGAAAATGAAACTATTTTGTTAAAAATTAGTTTTTTTTATTAAGAATTACTTTTTTTAACTAATAATTTAACTATTCTATTTGTGGTTAAAAATGGATATTTTGATTGAAAAATGATATTCTCTAGTTGAAAACGCATGTATTTGGTGGAAAATTGGTCTTTTTTGGTCAAAAATTAATATTTTGGCTGGAAAATTTATCCTTTTTGGTTTAAATTGGATTATTTCGTTAAAAATTAAACTATTCGGATAAAAATTTAAATTTTTAGACGAAAATTAATTTTCTTCTTTGAAAATCATATTTTTGAGTTGAAAATTGAACCGCTTTGTGAATATTTCGTCCTTTTGGCTTTAATTTTTTTACAATTTTCTTGAAAAGTAATGTATTTTGTTGAAAACTCGCATTTTTGCTAGAAAATTTTTTGCTCAAAAATTGATCTTTTTGGTTCAAAATTTGAATAATTGGATCAAAATTAATCTTTTTTGTTTAAAACTCAATAACTTGGTTGAAAGTTGCATTATTTTGTTAAAAATTCATATTTTTTTAAGATTCACCTACTGGGTTGAAAATTTAACTATTTCATCTTTAAAAAATTAATCTTGCGGGTTAAAAAAGCATATCTTGGTTTAAAATTTATATTTTCGGGTTGAAAATTCAATTTTTTGTAGAAAATTAATCTATTTGGCATACAAATTCAACAATTCGTTAAAAATTAATTATTTTGTTGAAAATTTTTCTTTTTTCGTTTAGAAATTAATTTTCGTAATCGAAAATTCATCCTTTTATTTTAACATTCAACTATTTGGTTAAAAATGTCTCTTTTTATATGAAATTTTAACTACTTCGTTAAAAGTTCATTTCATAAGATTCACTTCATTAGTTGAAAATTTAACTATTTTATTGTAAATTTGTGTTTTTTTTGTTGGTAAAAATATTTTTCATTTGAAAAATTACTTTTTACATACTTGGTTTAAAACGTATCCTTTTTGAGATGAAAATTCAACTATTTGATAAAAAATTCATGTATTTTGTTGAAAATTCGTCTAAATTTTTATTAAATCAGAAAAATCACGATTTAACACAAAAATTGATTAGATAAATTTTTCTAAAATCAAAAAATAAATTTAGCTTTATTTTCACTGTTCAAAATGTAACAATTTTCAATTCAAAACCTTTAAAATTGAATTATTCTTCAAAAAAACGTTTAAAATAAAAAGTAATTTTAAACGGAAAATATTTATAAATGTACTCCAGAAACTGGAAACTTAAAAAAATCTGAACTTCATCAAAAACTAAGATTTAGTCGCAAAGTATTGTGATATTAGCACTTTTTCGTACTCAAACCCTTAACAATTTGCTATTACTTCAAGTAAATTTTATCGTTTAGAAATTAACAAATTTTCAATTGTCAATTACATTTTTCGAAATTCAACCATTTCAATTTTAATCGCAAATTTTTAACTTATGATAGGAAAAAGTTGACAATTTAGCTTTTGCCAAAAATCAGAATACTAAAATTAAAACCATTAAAAATTAAAGAAATTATTTAATTTTTCAAAAGAAAAATTATTTTTTTTTACTGAGTTTGTAATGTCGAACTTTTTGGTACATTTTTCAAATAAAAAAAAACTTCAATATTTAATCCTTGGTTCTAAAATCTGCTCATTTTTAAGGCTTGAATTTGAGAAATTATTCTTAATTTTTCATTGTTTTGAATTTATCCTGGAGGCTTTTTATTCAAAATTGTTTAAATTAAAATCCTTTAAACTACTATCAAGTCTTTCACTTTAATAATCTACGATTTCGAAGAATTTTATCTAGAATATTAAAATATCAAATTATTGAATTTAAAACTGATTAAAATTCAATTGGTTGAATTTCATAAAGTTTAATTGACAATTTGAAAATTGTTAATTTACAAACGATTGAACTTACTCAAACTAATAGAAATTTTTAATGGTTTGTTTTTAAACAAATTTCAATATAACAATTCTTCGCGACAAAATTTTTTTAGTCTTAAATGAAGTTCAGATTTGTTTAGGTTTCAAATTTCTAAATTATACATTTTTTAATATGTCCAATTTAAAATTACTTTTTATTTTTAACGCTCTTTTAGAGTAATTCAATTTTGAAGCTTTCTCAATTTTGACGTCCAATTATAATTTTGTGATTTGATAAAAATTTAGATTTCTATGATTTTAGAAGCTTTTACTTTGAAATATTCAATTTAGTTTTCAATTTTTTTTTCAATTCAATCCTTCCTAACGAAATTGTCTAAATTGAAAAATTTTAGTTTGAAAAATGTTTTTTAAAATTGATAATAAATTAGAAAATATTGAAACATCTCCCATTTTGGATGCACTTCATATTTGCCTGCTGCTCATTTTACTACTGAGGGCACTTTCACTCTTTATATAGCACCTGTGGCATCTCTAGAGTTCACAGTAGAAAAATACTCTACATGGTCAGACGGACAGTTGAACTTAAACGCAAGCAATATTTATTATTAAAATACCAATGAAAGGTCAAATATTCATTTAATTTTTGCAACTAAAGTCAATCCTCTTTACGACAGTGACAATAACTTATTTTCTATTATGTAATCAGGAATTTTGTAGACCATTTTTGTAAAAACAATCTTCGTAGACACTTATCAATCTTCAGTCATTAGCATTTTCTGTTTTCGCTTGATATTCTTTATCTACTAATTATTTTTTAAATAAGCTGACGATACAAAATCATTCTATCTTTTATAAGTAATTTATTTCTATTTCTCCATTTTTATTGCCAAAATACTTTTTAAGATTATTAATAACATCTTGAAAATCTAATAGCCTAATAGCCTAATAGCCTAATAATCATGAAAATAATACTTTTAAATGAAAATAATAATTCAAATTTCTTTAAATATATTTAATGTGGGTTAATTTTAATTAATTTAAATTTAATTCGATTTAAAGCACTCGAAATCCTTTAATTTTTATATAAAAATATTGCACTTTCAACAAAATAAATTAATTTTCTACCAAAAAGGACAAATTTTTAACAAAATGAATGAATTTCGAAACAGATATTTGAATTGTTAACTAAAAAAGATACATTTTCAACCGAAAGAATTTTATACAAAATAATTAAATTTCAACGAAAACGTTAATTTTCAATCAAAAAGTAAAATCGTAAACTAAAAAAGACGAATTTTTAACGAAAAAGAACAAATAGTTACATTTTCAGCTGAAAAAATTAACTTTTCAAAACAACGAAAAAATCAATTATTTACCAAAGTAGTTAAGCTTTGAATCAAGTAGTTGAATTTTCAACAAAAAAGGATTAACTCTGAAAGAAAAATTTAATAGTAATAATAATTGGTATTTTAGGGGAAAAAAAGATTTTAGGTTAAAATAAAGAACCAAGTCAACCCAAATTTGGAATAGTTAAATTTTTAGTTGAAAAAATTATTTTACAACCAATAAAAAGATTTTTCATGAAAATTATTCAATTTTTAACCAAAGAGATAACTTTTCACTTAAAATGATTTATCTTTATCCAGAAAAATTAATTTTCAACAAAGTAATTCAACTTATATAATTCAATTTTCAACCCAAAAAAGATGAATTTTCAACAAAATAGTTGAGACCTAAATAAAAACAGATTAATTTTCATGTAAACAGTTGCATTTTTAACAAACAAAAAAATTCATTTTTACCAAAATAGATAAATATTCAAACAGGAATACCCAATTTTCAACCAAAAAAGATTTTTTAGTCAAGTAAGAAAAAAAATTCAACAAATGGTTGAATTTTTAAACCGAAAAAACGAATTTTGTGCAAAACAATTGAATAATTTTAAAAACCGTCCATTTTACATCTTTCAAACAAAAAAGGAATATCTACATTTCTATCCAACAAATTGTTCACAGAAAAAAAATTAATTTTCAACTAAAATGAAGAATCTTGAAAAAAATGAATTTCTTATGAAAAAAAAAAATTTGTTCACAAAACAGTTACATTTTTAACAGTAAAGTTTTTTCCCCTCTAATAGTTAAACTTCCAACGAAATAAGATCAATTTTCAATCAAAAATCTAAATAGTTGAATTTTCAGTGAAAAAAAAAACAAGTTTTCCAAGAAATAGTTAAATTTTGAACTGAACAGATAAATTTTCATCTAAATTGATGAATCTTCAATCAAACATGGAAAATATAATAGCTCATATTTCAACAAAAAAGATTTCAATTTGAAATAGAAAACAGTCGAATTCTACCAAATAAAGCAAATTTTTAATGAAACAGTAATATGCTCAACCAAAGCAACTTAATTCTTAACTAAACAGTTGCATTTCTGCAAAAAAAAAGAAATTTCTGTCAAAAGAGATGAATTGAAAAACAAAAAAGCTACACTTTTAACAAAAAAGTTGATTTTTGAACCAAGAAAAAAATATTTAAAGCAAATTTTCTACAAAGCAATTCGTAAAAACAAAAAAAAGACAAAAAAATATATGTTTCTTTGGATAAAAATAAAAAAGAGGAAAGAAAAATGAGAAGGCACCCAACCAAGTCCCCTTTCTTCTCTTTTTTATTTTTGTCCAAAGAAACAAATCTTTTTTTGTTTTTTGGTTTTAGGAATTGCAAGAGGAGCATTTTTGGTCTATTCATTCACTGGTTTCTTATATTCCTCAAACTCTTGGCATTAAAATTGTCATTTCAACTTAAAAGAATGGCTTTTTAACGAAATTGTTGAATTTTCACGAGAATATTTTGGTGAATTGAATGGTGGTACTTTTTTTCTTCAAGATCGCGAGCACAAACAAGTGCTACCAACCAAAAAACTTTTAAATAAATATGCAAGTTCATGCCTTTTAGTAGAATAGCTAACTAAAATTATTCGTAGTTTTCTTGTTGTCTATGATAGTTTGTAGCGATGACTGCCATGGTTGCATAAAAAATAATCACTGAAAAATAAAAGAATTTTTTTAAATAATAGTTTGGATTATTTTTCCACAAATGATACACAATGTCCTTCGACAACTGATTCCAAAGGCTTTAAATGTGAATATTCAATTCTTTCCAGAAGAGTTCCATCTGAATAAAATTGAAACGTGTTAAAAACGTACAAAATATAGGATAAATGGCTAATAGAATTCATACGATGGCATGGTTATCTTCAAAATAAATATTCGAGCTATAATTTGATGCACTGAAAAAAATGCTTATTTGGGCCAACTATTTAGTTTGTAAGATATGGTACTGCTATTGCACTAGTTTGGACAACCATGTTCTTAATTGCTGATACTAATTGAGAAGCCACTAGAACTAATGGGATTTTTGTGTGAACCAATAAAATATCAGTATCAACTAATGAAATAACAGTATCAATCAAGAAAATAGCAGTACCATATCATACTAACTGAGTAGTTGGCCCAACAAACCATTTTTTCAGTCTATGTAATACTTTCCCCATCTGTTCAGTGTTTATCAATATTATGACTCTAAAAGTTTTGTGTAATCAATGTAATATGCATAAATTTCACCACTGAAAACAATGATTATTTAGGCCAAATATTCCATTTGTAAGATATGATACTGCTATTGTATTAGTTTGGACAACCATGTTCTTAGCTGCTGGTACTGTTTGAATAGTACCAGTAGTTGTTAGTATTGTAAATTTGACATACTTCAGACCAGAAAAAGAACTCGATGATATTAGGAAGATCCTTTATTGTCAACTTTTCAAGAGACGAATCTCTCCTCATCAGGATACAAAAATCAGTAAAAATCTAAAGCCCAAAATAAGTCCTTAGTAATATTAAAGAAGCCAATATGTCGCAGTTCAAAGAAACCATACTCTCAAAACTCTCGAGTTAGTTTTGTGAGAAACATTGTAATTGTTAGTATTCTAAATTTGACATACTTAAAACCAGAAAAATACCTTGATGATGTTAAGAAGATCCTTCATTGCCAACGTTCCAAAAGACAAATGCTCTTCTCATCAGGAAACAAAAATCTAAAGTCAACAATATGTCTTTAGTAAAATTAAAGAAGCCGATATGTCGCAATTGAAAGAAACCATACTTTCAAATTTTTTCTCGATATAGTTCTCTGAAAAACATTGTAATTGTTAGTATTCTAAATGTAACCACGGAAAACAATGCTTATTTGGGACAACTATTTAGTTTGTAAGATATGGTACTGCTATTGTATTAGTTTGGACAACAATGTTTTTAGTTGCTGGTGCTAATTGAAAAGCCACTGGAACTAATGGAATTGTTGTGCCAACTAATAAAATGTCAGTATCAACTAATAAAATAGCAGTATCAACTACGAAAATAGCAGTACCATATCTTACTAAGTAGTTGGACCAAACTACCTTTTTTCAATCTATGTAATACTTTCCCCATCTGTTCACCAGTTGTCAATATTATGACTTTAAAAGGTTTGTCCAATTAATGTGATAGGTATAAAATTGACAGACTTCAGACCAGAAAAAAACTCAATGGTGTTAAGAAGATCCTTTATTGTAAAAGTTTCAAGAGACAAATGCTCTCCTCATCAGGAAACAAAAATTAATAAAAATCCAAATTCCAAAATAAGTCCTTAGTAAAATTGAATAAGCCAATATGTCGCAGTTGAAAGAAAAAATACTCTCAAATTCTCTTGTCAAAGTAGTTATGTGAAAAACACTGCAGTTGTTAGTATTCTAAATCTGACATACTTCAGATCAGAAAAAGAACTCGATGATGTTAAGAAGATCATTTATTGTGAAAGTTTCAAGAGAAAAATGCTTTTCTCATTAGAGAACAAAAATCCAAAGTTCAAAATAAGACCTTAGTAAAATTAAAGAAACCAATATTTCGCAGTTGAAAAAAAAACATACTCTCAAAATTCTCTTCTCAAAGTAGTTATGTGGAAAACACTGTAGTTGTTAGTATTCTGAATTTGACATGCTTCAGACCAGAAGAAGAACTCGATGGCGTTAAGAGGATCCTTTATTGTTCACGTTTCACTGTAATTGTTAGTTTTCTAAATTTCACCACTAAAAACAATCTTTATTTGGGCCAACTATTTAATTTTTAAGATATGGTACTGCTATTATATTAGTTTGGACAACCATGTTCTTAGCTGCTGGTAATATTGGAATAGTCCCTGCATCAAATGTAATTGTTGCGCCAACTAATAAAATATCAGTATTAACTAATAAAATAGCAGTACCATAACTTACTAAGTAATTGTGCAAACTAACCATTTTTTCAGTCTAGGTAATACTTTCCCCATCTGTTCATCATTTATCAATATTATGACCTTAAAAGGCTTATGTAATTAATAGGATAGGTATAAAAATGGCATGCTTTAGACCAGAAAGAGAACTCGATGATGTTAAGAAGATCCTTTACTGTTAACTTTTCGAGAGACTAATGCCCTCCTCATCAGGAAACAAAAATCCAAAGTTCAAAACAAGTCCTTAGTAAAATTAAAGAAGCCAATATGTCACAGTTGAAAGAAAACATACTCTCAAATTCTCTTCTCAAATTAGTTATATGAAAAACACTGTAGTTGTTAGTGTTCTAAACTTGACCATGTTGAAAGGCGGTTGCAGTCCATCAATAAAAAATGAAGCACAACAATGAAAATTGTTTAACAAAATAGATGTAAAGAAAGAGTTAATTTGGAAAGAGGAGACAGCACAAACTCCATATTGATGGTTAACAGACATTTACAGTTGTTAACATGGATTGCACTATCCTTCAACATGGTCAAATTTAGAATACTAACAATTACAATGTTTTTCACAAAACAAGCACAAGAGGTTTGAGAGTATGGTTTCTTTCAACTGCGAAATACTGACTTCTTTAATTTAACTAGGGACTTATTTTTGACTTTGAATTTTTGTTTCCTGATGAGGAGAGATTTGTCTCTCGAAGCGTTGACAATAAAAGATCTTAACATCATCGAGATCTTTTTCTGGTCTGAAGTACTCCATTTCTATACCTATCATAAATTTTATGATTTAAAAGCTTTTCTATCCACCTCGTACTGGTTTCCGTTACCCATAAATGTAAAGCAGTTGGATGAACTATTTTCACTAACTAAATTTAGCTGTCGATTTATCAGAATTTTCTTTCAGTAAAAGAAAGGCGGATAGCGATTTCAAACCGACTGCTATTAATCGTTAGATGTTTACGCGTATTTTGTTTAATAGTATTAACTATGGACTAGTGATGACCCGGGTTGCTCTCCCAGCTCTTTACTTCCGCTAGTGAAAGGTGCATCTATAGCTGCAAGACTTCTTCTGCTCTTCTGCATTATTTCCAAGTCACTACTCATGCGGTTACTCAAGTGATGCATGAAGCCTTAATATGTGTATTTTGTTTATTATACACACATCTTTTATTCAATACGTATACTTTAACTAGCTGTATCTATATCTATCTGTATATGGTATTTGTATCTACAAAGTATCTCTTTCTATGTATTTTTCACTCATAGAGTTTACAAATGTATATTATGTATTTACTTGAATGTATGTACTAAGTGAAGTACATATGAAACCAGGAAAGTAAATGTGCATACATTTACAATGACAACACTCGTCAAAGAGTGTAACATGCAGCATTTATCAAGTGGCTGAGTGTACTCGTAAGACGCATCACTCTGATTGCAATTCTACTATACATGTCTCGGCTGCAAATCTCGTGGCACTAGTTTTTCAACTTGTAGAAACGCGATCTTATATAATTTTTATGGCGCACTTAGAGGCAGGCTTTACTCTAAGTTGGTTTCATTATCTTCTCATATTTTATATGGGTGATTCATCGTATAGTGCAAAATTCGATGTCCCTGGTGTTTAAAAAAATGGGTTTCACTACAATTTTTAGATTATACAATTGCGAAGGCTTTCATTCGGAAATGATACAAGTTCAATTCCTTTACATTCCATTCAAAATATTGTCCCCTTTTATATCAGATTTTAAAAATTGCTAACCCCTGGTTAATATTTTGAAAATTGCATGATACTACTTTACTACTATTTTTCAAAACTGTTCTTACCATTGACCCTATTTTGAATTTCTTAAATGAGTCCGAGGCCTGCTTATTTAATTTTTTTTCTTATTTACGTGCCACAACGCAAACTAAAACGAAACCAAGAAGACAATCGAACAATCCTGTCACGCTGGATTTCGTAACTGTATGACTAGGAATTCCTAAGTTACAAGAGTTTTGCGTAATTTTTGGCTTGCATCCACTCCTCTTCGATCAATATCTATGAGTGAAAACACTTATACGCAAATAAAACTCGTATTCACTATTCAGCAGCTATTACCAATTTTACCACATCAGTTTATTGAAATTCTGGGCAATACAATATATATTTCGAAACAGACTTACAAGGGTTATTCTGAAAGGTTGTAAAAATAAAATATTCCAAGCCACATAGTTACTGTCACTTTCTGCTTAAAAAATGTTTAGTGCAGCATACTAAAACATACCTTAAATATCTTAAAAATCAAAACCTAGAAAATGAAATACATTCTTTAAAAAACTAATTACCCTTTCTTTAGAAAAAACTCGGTTTATTTCCCAACATTTTGTTATGGATTTTAAAGAAAATCTTATATGAGTTGAGAACGTTGTAAATGATTTACAGAAGTTTTTTATAGCGAGAGAAGTCCTGTCAATTCAATATGAATGACACAATTTTTTACTAACAATTCTTTAATATAACATATTTTTTCTTTCATTGGCAAAATAGGACTCTCCGCGTGCAAAATATCTGACACCGTATTTTTAATGCTTTTTTTTTCAAATTTTCAAAACACAAAAAAAAAATTTTCAAGGATGAAATTTATCGCCCAAATACCAATGAAATTATTTTGTTGTATGAATAAAAAATTCTTCTCAATGTATTCTATCTATTTTCTCTATTCAGGTTTTTATACATTTTAAAATTACCCGTGCTATTTGATGGTCGCATGTTGACCAATCAGAACGCGCCATAAAACGACTTCAGCCCCCTCAGTCGTGTTGCTTTCATTCTTTTTTCGCAGAAAATTAATTTTTTTGGTTGAAAATTAATTTCTTTGGTTGAAAATTAGTTTGTTTTTTTAGATTAATTTTTCAACTAAATTTGTTGTCAACAATTTTTTTCATAGACATTTAATCTTTCTGGTAGAAAATTCATTTATTTTGTTAAAGATTGAACTATCTGGTTGAAAATTTATTTCATTAGTTTACAAACTTATTTCTCTAACTGAAAATTAAACTATTTTGTTTTTAAATGTTTTTTAGGTTATAGTTTTTGACCAGATAAATGTTGTAAATAATTTGATGTTAATTCTGTTTTGTCTACTGGTCTAAGACCAATATTTTTTAACATTGATTTTTATTTCTAAGTTGTGATTGTGACTATATTTGGTTAAAAACTTATTTCTCTAACATAAAATTAAACTATTCTATTCTTTACTTGACATTTTTTTCTAGAAAATTGACCTTTTCGGTTGAACATTCCATTAAAAATTAAAATATTTAGTTAAAGATTCATGTATTATGGGAAAAAATTTTCTTTTTCGGTAGAAAATTAATCTTTTCGGTTAAAATTTCTTTTCTTTTGTTGAAAATCAGCTTTTTTTAAATTGAACATTAATTTTTTTAACTGAAAATTTAACAAATTTGGTTGAAAATTCGTTTTTTTTTGTGTTGAAAATTATTTGTTTTCACTAAAAATGTAGCTATTTCATTTTTTTAGAAAAATGATCTTTTTCAGTTGAAAATTTGTATTTTTTAGTCGAAAATTCAAATATTTAGTATAAAATAGAACATTAAAAAAAATTAGCATTTAGAAATTTATTTTAAATTTAAATAAAAATTTTGAAAATTTCATTGAACATTTAAAAAAGAAATTTTTGTATCAATAAATTTCAATATAGTATTTTCAATAAATGAATAATAATTATTGTAAAATAATTTTTTAAGGGGCGACTGAAGAATCTCGAAAAAAAATTCCCGACACTGTAAAATTCCCGAATTTAAAAATTTCCGAAAAATAAAATTTTCGACCAAGCCAAATTATAGAATATCTGAACTAGAAAATTACCGAATTATAATTTTAACATATTTTAACCAATTAAACAAGTTTTTATTCATTAACAACATTATTATAGGCAAATCATTATAGCACAATAAATAATTTTCCTCTTACAATATTTTCGCAAGGAAATAAAAAACAACTTTTTATCTGTACCCGAAAAAGAAAACTGTAACATTGACGAAAGATTGAAGTCTTGAGAATCATAACACATTGACTCTTTAATCTAATTAATATTTACTTGTAACATTTTGATCATACATCGAATCACAAACAATAATATTATATTTAAGTTTACCGTTTAAAAAGAATTAAATCAATTATGTGGTGGAATGTCGTTAACATGTAGTATTCTATAACTCTTTTTGATAAATGCATTGTGGCCTATGGGAAATTCTTTGGTTTCCTGTGGAGTCAGAACATCAACCGCACCGGTGTCCATGTTTATTTTCGCTCGTTTTTCAGAACCACTCCTTGATGCAAATATTCCACGAATACAATTATTATTCTGGGCTATTGCAACGACGTCACCAGTGGATGTTGTTAGAACATTTTGTTCTCCGGTTGGCATGGGTGTAAAGGCAAAAAGTCCTCTGCCGCGTAATCTAATTGGTTTATCGGCCGGAAAAGTGTATCTTTGAATTTTCAATATCTGATGCGGATTCTTGTGGGGAATAAGCCGCATAAATCTAAGCTCTTCAAGATTAAACCCAAGTATACGTGAAGAAGCACGCCTGGCAGGGGATCTGGACCTTTCACGAAGAGGAGGCTCTTCTGGAGAAAGAGACCTTTCTGGAGGAAGAGACCTTTCTGGAGGAAGAGACCTTTCAGGAGAATGAGACCTTTTAGGAGAATCAGAATTTCCGGAACGAGAAACAAAAGGAATGGGGTCACCATTAGGTAAGCAATCAAACTGCGAACTCAACTCTGCAACAAGAAACAGAGGAATTAATTTTTATCCCGGTGCCCCACGCCAATGGGGCTAAAAACGGGAGTTTACAAGGTTCACGTAAAAATCCTTTGTAACAAGTGTTCTCCCAAATCACAATAAGAACCTACATATATCAGCGCACCTTCCCTGGCGAAAGTATCGGATAGGAATTCATTCCGAATTATTCCGGAATCTGTATCCAAACCAACCCGAATCAATCCGAAAAAAGTTCTACATTTCGTTCGATCCAAATCGGTTAAATATGAATTCGTCTCAATCCGGTTCAATCCAAACCAAATTTCCAATCCAAATGTATCCGAACTCGAATTGACCTTTAACGATTTGCAATTTGAATGTATCCGAGTTCGGATTGAATTGGATTCATTCAGATTGCAAATCGGCTTAGGACAATCCGAGTTCGGATTCATTCGGATTGAAAATTTGGTTCTGATTAATTCGGATTGAAAGCTCGCATTGAGTCGAATTAAGTTTTATCCGATTTTCTGATACAGATTCCGGAATGATACGGATGACTTCGGATTGGTTAGGAATGAATTTCCATCCGAAACTTTCGCCAGGGTTCTTTTTGCTTCTGTATGACAAAACTTTCTTTGAACAGATCGGTGTCTTATATCCAAACATTGTCACTTGAACTTAAACTTCTTTTAAAACGGGATCCCACCGATCTTCAAAAGCTGCAATTCATCACAATGATTATTCATTAATTTAATATGATATGAACAGTAATTTTCACTATTATTTTACGCGATATATAACTTCTTCATAATTTTCCAATATTAAGGACAAATGACTGCAATGACTGTACTCAAGTGTTATCCGTCTTCTGCTCCGATCGGTTAACGAAACGGAAGTGAAAACGGCCAATTAGGAGCCGTTTCCTTCTCGTGGCAGCGATTGGCCGCTTAAGTAACGCGCGTTAATTTGAAATTGTAGTGAAGCACTGTATTAATTTTTAAAATTATTAGGGAATACGAAGTAATTTAAACAAATAAATAATCAGTAATAACCTTTAAAATAACTGAAAAATTAAATATTTGAGGAAAGCCCGGATTTATGCATTATTGCATTCTTTGAAATTATTTAAATAAACAAAAAATATATTTTTTTAAAGTTACGCAAATCAGAAATGTATATTTAAAACAATCGTTTGCTTTATAAAATGAGAATGTTGAAATAAAATATTTTAAATTGAAAAACATCCCGGTCTATGTGTTCTTCACAATTATCTTTTCGAAAACTGTTGACCTTTAAACTGGTAATGATGAATTTTCAAGAAGAAAAATTCATGTATTTTGTTCAAAATTCGTCTTTTGGATTGAAAATTTATCTTTCTTGTTTAAAAGTGGACTTTTTAGTTGAAAATTAAAACTGTCTCTTGAAACATTTATCTTTTTGGCTTGAAAATGCAACTATTTTTATAAAAGTTCAACTATTTTGTTAAAATTATTCCCTTTGATTCGAAACTTTAACTATTTGGTTACTAGTGTAACTGTTTCTTTAAAAATCAATTTTTTTGTTACTGAAACTTTGTCTTCTTGGGTTGAAAATTCTTTTCTTTGGTAGACAATCTTCAAAATTATAGATACATTATTATATTTACCAATAGAATTGAGGAAAATCACCCAGGATAAAACGACAGTATAAACGATCCTCATATTTTATAATTGGACGAAAAACTGATTGGTTTATTAATCATTCATTTGGTTCACAAAGACAGTAATGAATATTCTAGTGCTTCGTTTGTTTATACAATACATTTATCAGCAGTAGTTATCTCATAGCTTTCAGGCGTCACGCTTATCGTTCTGAGATATTTACATGTAAATGTTTAAATAAGACATAAAACGGCAGATAAATGTTCAGGCTGAATGAGTTTTCTACCGAAATGATGAATTTTCAATCTAAAAGTACGAATTTGCAATGAAATACACTCAACTCCAGATATAAAAACGGTTTCGGGCATAGCTTACATTGGCCTTGATCCTAAATCGAAGGAATCCAAACGTAAACAGGCGCGGCTGCATGAAACATTTATGTTTGTCACGCTTGACTAAACGCATCCTTTCTTTCGGCCCCGCGGCTCCTCTCTTCAGGAAACTGCGGAGGCCATCAGCTCTTGGAATATCATCAACCGGGGGTTCTTATATCGGGAGTTGAGTGTAGTTGAATTTTCAAGTTAATAATTAAACTTTAAACGCAATAGTAAAATTGTTAACTATATTGATGAATTATCAACATACAAAGATTAATTTTCTATCAAAGGACGAATTTTCAACAATAAGGTTAATTTTCAATCAAGGAAGGTTAATTTTCCATGGAGCAGTTGACTTTTTAACTAAAAAAGATGTTTTCAACTAAAAATGGAATTTTTAAATTTTAAGGGTAAAAAATTATTTCTAAACTATAAAAAAAACGAATTTTTACCGAGTTGAATTCAATAAAAAAGACGAATTTTTAACAAAATAGTTTATTCCTCAACCAAGAAAATGAATCGTTTTTCCCATTTGTATTAATAAACATTTTCATGAACAATTGATCATATTTAATAATTAAAAAATGTCAGCATTCAGTATTATTATTAATTCATAAAAAACTCAGTTTCAAGCCAATTTGATTTAAAAGACAATTTTTTAATTCGTTGTAATTCTTTATAAAAATTTAAATTGTTATATTTCACGAAATATTATCAAAAAAATATTATTTTTAGGAATACATGTATCATTCTTTTTGAAAATATCAAAAGTACATTTTTTCAAAAATCTCACCTTTTTTTCGCTCAAATTTGTTTTGATAAATTCGTATTCGAATGGTAAAAAAATGGTAAATCTTGTAAGTTTTATACGAGTCTAACGGTTTTTTCATCGAGATTTTTTTTTCAGAAATGGAATTTCAAAAAAATGCTAATAAAAAAATTTTGCTTATTTTGAAAAGTTCTACTATAAATACCTCTTACTCTTTTATATCTTGCATCGTTCGCGAGAAAAATAAAAAAATTCAATTTTTACAAAAAAAATTCTCTGAGGCACAAAAACTATTTGAGTTACATAAAACTTACAGAATATCTTCTTTATATTAGGAATTTCTCTAAAATATTGGATTATATGAAAAAATTAGTTTTTTTCATAAAGTCAACTGTTCCTCTTCTTAAAATTCATCAGGGAAGATGAAGTCAAATTTAATATAAATTGTTCAAAAAAAGGAGATATTCTCTAAATGTAATACAGGAAAAATCATTTTTGTGTCACGAAAATTTTTTTTCCAAAAATTTCAATTTTTTAATTTTTCTCGCAAACGATGAAGGATAAATCATAAAAAAGTAAGGTGTACTTTTTATAACTTTTTAAATAAATAAAGTTTTTTCTTAGCATTTTGTCGAATCTATCGTCGATTGTAACAAAAGTGCGAAAATTCAATTTTTAAATAAAAAAATTCTCTCGACTAAAATTGTACAAATTTAATTTAAAAAAATAGAAAAAATAAAAATGTGGAATTTTTTAGAAAATTGAGTTTTAATATTTTCAGAAAAACCGCGAGAACATTATTAAAATTATAAATCTTCTAATAAACCTGATGTTTTTCGTCTGACATAACCGAATTCCGGTGAAAAATGTTAACATAACCTACAATTGTTCAAGAATTTGTTACCTTATTTGAAATCCATTGATTGTTTATTACAGGTACAGATTTCCTGTAAAAACTCGAACAAAATCAAAAATTGTACAACAATTGTGAATTTATTGATTCTGAATTATAATGTATAATATGAATAATAATATAAAAAACGTTAGCATAACTTTAAATTGTTCAAAAATTGTAAATCTCTTTTGAAATTTGTTTATCGATATCTCCAGTGAGAACCGATACGTAAACCCAAATTAAAAAAAAACTTCATCTTTGGTATCTAATAATTTTTATTAGAAATCCTAAGAATTTAGATTTCTAGTGTAAAAATCCAACATAACCTTAAATTGTTAAAAAAATGTACATTTTGTGTCCAATATAATCTTTTTTTCATTTTTGAAATTTTCGCTAACGTAACCTATAATTGTTTTTCTTTATATCTAATGATTTTTGCTTGAAAAAATCAATTTCCGGTAACAACGCTAATAATACGGAAACACGGAAATGGTTAAAATAATTTAATCAGGAAAATCCAATAACTTTTATTGAAACATATCCATTTCCGGCGTGAAACGCCAACATAACCTAAAATTGTCGAAAATTTGTGAATCTTCTTTCAAATATAATCTTTTTTCATTTTTGAAATTTTTTTTAATTACCGATTTCCTGTTAGAAGCGTCAACATCGCCTGAAACTGTTAAAAAATTAAAAATCTGTTTGTAATTCTGATGATTTTTTTATCGAAATAACAATTTTTTCTAACCTAACCTAAAATTGTTGAAAAATGATAACATTTTGAAATCTAATGTTTTTTTTTAATTTTGCAAGATTACAAAATTTTTTTAATTTCTCAAAAAATGATTTTTTACTTTGAAAAATTAAATTTCAAATAAAATTTAAAATTATTTCAAAATATTTCAAAAATTGAATCCGAACGATATTTTGTATTTTGCAGAATTTTGAATAAGTGTTTTGAAAGCTTTCAAGACAATATAAAAGTTTTCTTTGATAGATTCGTGGAAAAACTTTATATGATTTTTTATTTAAAAATATTAGTTTCAAGGGAAAATTGAAACAGTTTTCAAAATTTCAAAAAATTTCCAACATTGTCGAAAAAATATCTGGAAAATATTAAAGCAATTTTTTTTTGCTAGATTTAAAAAAAAATTATTTTTGAAAAGATTTAAAAAATAATTTCAAACTTGAAACAATTTCAAGAAAATTAAGAAAAAATAAAGAACTTTGAAAATTAAAAAAAAAAGGTTTTTTAAACTTTTGAAGGGTTCCAAGAGAATAAAAGAATCTTCTTAAAATTCCTGGGAAGATTTAAATACTGTTTTATTTGGTAAATTCATTTTAAGAGAACATTTAAAAAGATTTCATAAGATTTCGAAAACTGACGAACAATAATCAGGAAGATTTTTTGGTACAATGTTTTCATTTTGCAGGATATAAAATGATTATCTAAAATTTCGAAAAATAATGTAGAAAATTTTCAAGCAACATTTTTCAATTTTGCAAGATTATAAACTTTTAGACAAAATTCGTGTTAGTTATGGAAATTTTAAGAAGTTTTGCAAAGATTTCATAAAATTTAAGACAAAGTCGATTTTTAAAGATTTTGAAGAAAAAAATGTCTAAAGATTCATAGGAAATTTAGAATTTTTTTTTATTTTAAAAAGTTCTTTTAATACAATATTCCAAAATATATTTAAAAATGTGTTTAAAAATCTGAAAGATCGTTAGGGAATTGTTTTTATTTTACAGGATTTTAAATGATTTCCT
>JAABKJ010004171.1:0-15929 GCA_011634705.1 Andricus grossulariae
GTTCAAAATTGTTCAGCTTCCTGCAATCTATCAAGTTGTAACCTTTCCAGATGTCTATATTGTTTAATTATATAAATTTTTCCAACCATATAGAAAAAATCGACTAAAAAAGCATTTAGTTCAACGAAATTTATCATTTGAATTATAGAAAGGTTTGTTTTTAGTTTACTGAATATTTAAAGAATATATGTTCCATGAGATTATTAGGGTTCCTGTGCCTTGAGGTAAAAACATGGGGTTTTATCTTCGAAATTGAAGAAATATATTTCTTACGGATTCAAAATCTCATTTTTCTCGAAAACGACGCAAAATATGAATAGCAGTTAATTGTTCAAAATTGTTCAGCTTCTTGGAATCTATTGAATTGTTTCCTTTACAGATGTTTATATATTATAATTCAGTAAATGTTCTCAAAAATATAGAAAAATCGACTAAAATAGCATTTAGTTTAACGAACTTCAACATTTTATTTGTAAAAAGGTTTGTTTTCAGTTCACTGACTATTTAAGGAATATGTGCCATGAAATTATTAAGGTTACTAAGCCTTGAGGTAAAGAAAAATTGGGTTTTATCTCCAAAATTGTAGAAATATAATTTTTATGGATTCAAAATCTCATTTTTCTTGAAGATGACGCAAAATATGAATAGCAGTTCATAGTTCAAAATTGTTCAGCTTCCTACAATCTATTGAATTGTAACATTTCCAGATGTTTATGTTGTTTAATTCAATAAGTTTTTCCAAAAATATAGAAAAGATGGATAAAAATCGATTAAAATAGCATTTGGGTTATCAAACTTTAACATTTTATTGTTAAAAACCTTTGTTTTTGGTTCATTGACTATTTAAAGAAATATGTTTCATGAGATTATTAAGGTTCCTGAGCTCTGAAGTAAAAAAATGTCAATTTCATC
The DNA here is from genome assembly GCA_011634705.1 of Andricus grossulariae. Classification (NCBI taxonomy): domain Eukaryota; kingdom Metazoa; phylum Arthropoda; class Insecta; order Hymenoptera; family Cynipidae; genus Andricus; species Andricus grossulariae. The sequence continues at coordinate 913 of JAABKJ010004171.1, forward strand.
TCTAAAATTGACAAAATATCATTTTTACGGATTTAAAATCTCATTTTTCTCCAAAACAATGCAAAATATGAATATCAGTTCATAGTTCGAAATTGTTCAGCTTCCTGAAATCTATTGAATTGTTTCCTTTACAGATGTTTATAAAGTATAATTCAATGAATGTTTCCAAGAATATAGAAAAAATCGACTAAAATAACATTTGGTTTAACGAACTTTAACATTTTATTGTTAAAAACGTTTGTTTTTAGTTCATTGACTAATTCAAGAACATGTTTCATAAGATTATTGAGGTTCCTGAGCCTTAAACTAAAATAAAATTTCATTTATATCACTAAAATTGAAAAAATATCATTTTTACGGATTTGAAATCTCATTTTTCTCGAAAAAGATGCAAAATATGAATATCAGTTCATAGTTCGAAATTGTTCAGCTTTCTAAAATCTATTGTATTGTTTCCTTTACAGATATTAATGTAGTATAATTCAATGCGTTTTAACCAAAATTTCCAAAAAAATATCAAAAATCTATTAAAGCGACTGAAATGGCATTTAGTTTGGCGAATTTCAAGTTTTTATTTTTAAAAACGTTTTTCTAGTGGAGTATTAATATTCAAACTTGCTTTTGAAAATAAAATCTTAATGTTCGTCCAGCTAAATGCTATTTTAGTCGGTTCAATACATTTTTGACATTTTTATGAAAATTTTTGTTAAAACTCACAAGATATACATCTGGCAAGGATAAATTTTCATAGATTTCAGGAAGCTGAACAATTTTGAACTATAAACTGTTATTCATATTTTGCATATTTTTCGTGAAAAATGACATTTTGTACCGGCAAAAATTATATTTTTTCAACTTTAGAGATAAAAACCCATTTTTCTTTACTTCGAAGCTCAACCTTAATAATATCATGGAACATGTTCTCTGCATAGTCAGTAAACTGAAAACAAACGTTTTTAACAATAAAATGTTAACGTTTGTTGAACTAAGTGCTATTTTAGTCAATTTTTATCAATTTTTTCTATATTTTTGGAAAAATTTATTGAATTAAACAATATAGGAATCTGAAAAGGGTACAATTTAATAGACTCCAGGAAGCTGAACTGGCACTGATGCATTTCTGGCTCTTTCAACCAGTCAGATTTCATTCGCTAATTTTAGGAAAGAAGACAGAATTCGATTGATTCAAATAAACATTTTTCTCAGGAAATATATTCATCTCCTTGTTAAATTTTCTGGTAAAATGGTTGCAAAAATAATGGTAGATTTGTGGGCATCTTTGATGTAACTTCATTTCTAGCATGTGGTCTCGTTTATGGTCCATTTTCGTTGAAATTCGTGTGGGAATTCTGAACATTTATCCCAACTCGGGCAATGTTAAGTTACTTTTACCTCTAGCCTGGAGGCAATTTGCAGCATCTGTATGTATGTGTGCCAGGCGTAAATAATGGTTCCACATAGAACTCATTCCTTCGCAATTTGATTTCATACGAAATTATACATGAAAGGCAAATTAGATTTGTCATTTCACTATTTCATTACCAGTAAATTGAACAAAATATTGCATTGGAACACAAAACTAGATACTGTCACAAAATCTAAATTTCGAAATTCCTCGACTTTCCCTGGTTTTTTATGACTAATTTGTCATTTTCGCTGATATTTATGAAGTTTTTTTTTAAGCATAAAAACAAATCTACACTTAGAAGCTTTTGCACTTTCACCAAAATGAAATTAGTAATTCAAAAATTATTATTTTTAACTAACTAAACTAAAAAAATAAAAAAATAAAAAAATAGTTCAGTTCTCAATCAAAGAGATGAATTTTAAAACATGAATTTTAATTTATACCAAAAAGTCGAATTTTCCACAAAATATATAAATTTTCAACTAAATAGTTGAATTTTCAACCTAAACAGATAAATTTTGAACCAAAAATGAAACAATTAAACTTTCAGTTGCAAAAATGGACTTTCAACAAAAGAATTCAATTCTTAACCAAAAATGAATATTCAACTAAAAAATGATTAAATAACAAAAAGTGTAACAGTTGATTTTTGCCCGACAGAAATTTTAATTTTAAATTCAAAAAATTTGAATTAAACTATTGAGCCGAGAAATTAAAATTTTTGAAAATATAATTGAATTCTCAACTAAAACAGATTATTTTGGAACCAAAAAGCGAAATTGCGAAAAAAAGTTGAATTTTCGATCAACAAGGATTTTTAGTCAATAAAGAATAAACATTTTTTCCATAATATTGAATTTTTGAACCAAGAAGATGATTCTGCTACAAAATAGTTGAGTTTTCAACCCACAAATATGACTTTTTAACAAAAAAATTAATTTACTAAAAAATTATTAAATTTTAAATCCAAAAAATTAATTGTCTACAAAAAAGTGCAATTTTCAACCCAAAAAGACGAATTTTCTACCAAATTCATTGAACGTTCACTCCGAAGAGGACAATTTTTCAACCAAAATAATTAATTTTCAACGAAAAAAGATTAACTTACAAGAAAAAAATGGCAGCTTTACATTTACAGTAAAAATTAATTTTCAACGAAAAAAGATAAAAAATATTTAATAAAATATATGAATTTTAAATCTAAGAAGGACAATTTTTTATCACAATAACTTGATTTTCAATCCAAAAAAGACAAGTGCTCAACAAAATAAATTGATTTTCAACTGAAAAAGATAAATTTTCAAGCAAAAATGGAATATTACATTTTCAACTAAAATTAATTTTCAAAAAAAAAAAACACATATTATCTGAAAAATACATGAATTTCCAACGAAAAAGATAAATTTTCAACCAAGAAGATCAAGTTTCTACCTAAAAATTAGTTTTTAACAAAATACATACATTTTCATCATATAGTTGAATTTTTGATGAAAATGAATTAGTTAAATTATCAATTGGAAAAAAAAATATTTTTAATGAAAACACGAATCTTCAGCAAAATAGTTCAACTTTCAACTTGAAAGATTAAATTGGATTTTTGAACAACTAGTTGAATTTTCGATAAAAAAATTAATTTACATTCAAGAAGTTCAATTTTTCACCAAAAATGGAATAGTTGAATTTTCAGTTAAAAAAGAATAATTTTCAACAAAAGAAAAAAGAATTTCCAAGAAGAAAAAAATTGTATTAATTTAAATGATCAATCATCCGCTAAAACAAATAATTTTTGACAAAGTAGTACTACTTTTAAATAGGCAGTTGAATTTTCAACAAAATGTGAATTTTCAACAAAAAAGTAGAATTTTCAACCAAAACAGATGAATTTACAAACAAAAAGTTACATTCCTAACAAAAAAAGATGAAAATACCAAAAAAGTTGGATTTTCAAGTAAGAAAGGTTTTTCAGTCATGTAAGAAGAAATATTATAACCAAGTTGTTGAATTATAAACCAAAAAATGTGACTCATATTAAAAAATGCAATAGTTGGTATTCAAACCGGAAAAATGTTTATTTTTATATAAAATAAACAATAAAATAAATTGATTTTCAACTAAAAAAACAAAAAGAAAAATAGAATAGTATAATTTTTAGTTAGAGAAATAAATACTAAGTGAATAAAATAAATTTTTAATGAAATAGTTCAAATGTTCAAACAAACAAATGAATTTCCTAAAAAATAAATTAAATGTCTATAAAAAAATATATTTAAATTTTTAGTTAAACAAATTAATTTTTGATAAAAAAACTAATTTTTAATAAAAGAAATGAATTTTCAACCAAAAATATTAATTTTTCAACAAAAAGGAATAAGTTTTAACAATAACATATGAATTTTCAACCAAATATTTCAATTTTTAATGGAATTTTCAACGTAATAGTTGAATTTTCAACCAAAAAAGTCAATTAGTCACCAAGAAGATTATTATTTCACGAAAACAAAATTCAACAAAATATAGAAATTTCCAAACATTCAGTTGCATTTTTAACTGCAGAAGATTGATGTTTATCCTGTTTGGTCGAACAAAAATATTGGTTCAAAAAAACTAATTTTCGAGCCAAAGAAATGAATTTTGAACCAAAAAGATTAATTTTCTATCAAAAAGATTGATTTCTAACAAAAGACATAAATTTCCAACCCAAAAGGTGAATTACTCGCCAGGAAGATTAATTTTCTACTACAAAAGACAAAGTTTCAATAAAATACAGAAATTGTTGGCTAAATAGTTGAATTTTCAAATGAAGAGAATAAATGTTTAACCAAAGATGAAATAGTTAAATTTTTAGTTAAAATAATAATTTTAGAAAAATGTTAACTAAAAAGTTCAATGTTGAACAAAAAAAGAAGAAGATTTTCTAACTAAAATAATTAATCATCAACCAAAAAAATGGATTTTCAACAAAATAGTTCCACTTACAAGTAAGTTGTTGAATTGTGAACCAAAAAATGTTTTTCAGTCCCTATTCACGGTAAGCGAAAATCTTGCAAATTAAATTTTTAATAAAATTAGCGAAAATTAACCTTTTATGCTAAATTTTATCGTGAACATAAATTTAACATTTTTCTTACTCTTGAAATTTAAAAACAAAATTCTGATATAAAAAATAAATACTTGAATACATTTATGTTGCAAATATTTCCTGAAAACGCGGTAAATGAAACATAAAAGAAAGGTTGAATCAAATTCAAATAGTCGAATTTAATTCTGCCTTGATGAACAGTTCATCCGGAAATATCTTGAAAACTTTCTATTCATGTTTTCTAAACGTTAAAAAAATTTCAAAAGTACAGTATTAGATTATTACACACGCGGAGAGTCATATTTTGTCAATAAAAAAAAATCTGCAAATTTTAAAGAATTGTAAGAAAGTGGAAGAAATGGTGTAATTCATATACTTTGAACATCTAGTATTGAGCATCCATTTTTCTCAGTGTTTAATTCCAATAATAATTTTATTTTTAGATTGAAAATTGCACAGAATTTCTGATGAAATTTGAAGATTTTCCGTTTATTAATCCTTTATGTTTTGATATTATGGTCCTGGTAATGTCCTCGTAAGAAGCTTTATTGAAGAAAATGTTCTACTTTAACATGAAGGATAATGTCGCGTGATTTTGTACTCAACAATATCGTATAGCACTGGAGTTAAAATGTACTTTCAGGCTGAAAAATGGTGTGGTTTTCTGCCAACTTGTGGCAGGCACGAGATCAGCGTGAAAGCTCATATATTGCCCGAGAATCTCTCTTTGTACAAGGTACATATAATTTATATCAAAAATAAACACATAAGTATATGAAGTGCTTTTCCGCGAAAATTACTGAAAGTTGAAAAAAATTATGTTGTTAGAAAGTTAACGCTACGTGAGATGATATTTCTCGAAAATCTCGCAATCATTGTTATTGAAAACCCGATTGGCTTTTCATTAAGGGAGACCTTCTGCAATTTTGTTCGCACAATAGGACTGTTTTAAGTTTATGTTTTTTTGAAAATACTTTTGAAGAATTTCTCTTAATGTATGCGGATTTTAGAACTGTTTTTCTTAGGAATAGGCAGAAAAACTGATCCGGCAGTTTTAGAAGAAGAAGAATATTAGCAAGGAGTGGTCGCGAGATGTGCGTCGCTGAAAAGAAGTATGAAAAGAAGTATGTACCTTGGGAAAAGATTTTTTTTCTTCAAATACTCAAGGGAGTTAATTTGGGTAACATAAATGCACAAAAGAAGTCTTTTAGGCCTTTTTGTGCAATTTTTGGCACAACATGACTGTTCTAAGTTTATGTTTTTTTCTAAAATATACTTTCAAAGATTTTCTCTTACTTCGAAAGGGTTTCAGAACTATTTTTCTTAAAAATAGGCTGAAAAACTGATCCGGCAGTTCTGAAAAAGAAAAATATTGACAAGGAGTGGTCACCAGATATGCGTCGCTGATTCGACTGGGGCTTTACAGGGTGAAAGCACATCCGAATCCATCAGGTGCATTTTTTTTCTTTCGATCCAATGATCCTTAGTTTCAAGCGTAAATACTCAAACCTCGATATCTCGAAAACTATTGGATCAAAAGAAAAAATACGCACCTAATGGATTTTGATGTACTTTCATCCTATAAAGCTCCAGTCGAATCGGCGACGCACATCTCGCGACGTCTTATTGTTAATATCTTTTCTTTTTTTTAGAACTGGCGGACCAGTTTTTCTGCTTATTCATGAAAAAATAGTTCTGAAAACCGTATAAATTAAAAGAAACATTTAAAGATTATATTTAAAGCAACATAGTCTTAAAACAGTCATATTGTGTAACAAAATTGAATAAGAAGGCTTCAAAAGAAGTATGTACCTTGTAAAAAGATTTTTTTTCTTCAAATACTCAAGGGAGTTAATTTGTGTAACATAAATGCACAAAAGAAGTCTTTTAGGCCTTTTCGTGCAATTTTTGGCACAACATGACTGTTCTAAGTTTATGTTTTTTTCTAAAATATACTTTCAAAGATTTTTTCTTACTTCAAAAGGGTTTTAGAACTATTTTTCTTAAAAATAGGCTGAAAAACTGATCCGGCAGTTCTGAAAAAGAAAAATATTAACAAGGAGAGGTCACCAGATATGCGTCGCTTATTCGACTGGAGCTTTACAGGGTGAAAGCACATCCAAATCCATCAGGTGCATTTTTTTCATTCGATCCAATGATCCTTAGTTTTCACTTTCATCTTATAAAGCCCCAGTCGAATCGGCGACGTACATCTCGCGACCTCGCATTATTATTATCTTTTCTTTTTTTAGAACTGGCGGACCAGTTTTTCTGCTTATTCATGAAAAAATAGTTCTGAATACCGTATCAATTAAAAGAAAACCTTTGAATGTATATTTAAACAAATATAATCTTAAAACAGTCATATTGTGCAACAAAATTGAACAAGAAGGCTGAAAAACAAGTATGCACCTGGAAAAAAGATTCGTTTTTTCAAACAAATATTCAAAAGATTCAATTTGTATAACATAATTGCACAAAAGGAATTTTTTAAACTTTCTTGTGCAATTTTGTTGCATGATATGACTGCTTTAAGTTTTAGTTGTATTCTCAAATATACTCTTAAAGATTTGCTTTTAATTCATACGGGTTTCAGAATTGTTTTTCTTAGGAATAGGCAGAAGAACTGATACGGAAGTTCCAAAAAAAGAAAAATATTAAAAAGGAGAGGTCGCGAGATATGCGTCGCCGATTCGACTGGGGCATTACAGGGTGAAGGCACATTAAAATCCATTAGGTGCGTATTTTTTCTTTCGATCCAATATGCCTTAGTTTCGAGCGTAAATACTCAAAGCTGGATCTCGTTAACTAAGGCCCATTAGATCGAAAGAAAAAATGCACACCCAATAGATTTTGATGTACTTTCACCCTGTGAAGCCCCAGTCGAATCGGCGACGCACATCTCGTGACATCTTTTCTTAGAAATAGGCAGAAAAACTGATCCAGAAGTTCTAAAGATAGAAAAATATTAAAAAGGAGAGGTCGCGAGATGTGCGTCGCCGATGCGACTGGGGCTTTACAGAGTGAAAGCACATCAGAATCCTTTAGGTGCATATTTTTTCGTTCGATCCAACGGGCCTTAGTTTCAAGCGTAAATATTCAAACCTCGATATCTCAAAAACTATTGTATCGATAGAAAAAATACGCACCTAATGTTGTTTGTCGTACTTTTATCCGGAAAGGCCCAAGTCGGATCGGCGACGCACATTTCGCGACCTCTCCTTGTTATTGTCTTTTCTTATTTTAGAACTAGCGGATCAGTTTTTCTGCTTATTCATGAAAAATAGTTCTGAATACCGTATAAATTAAAAGAAAACCTTTGAATGTATATTTAAAAAAACATAAGCTCAAAACAGTCATATGGTGCAACGAAATTGTACTACAAGGCTTAAAAAGAGGTATGTACGTTGAAAAAAGATTCGTTTTTTTTAAACAAATACTGAAAAGAGTTAATTTGTGTAACATAATTGCCCATAAGGAGTTTTTAAAACTTTCTTGTGCAATTGTGTTGCACAATATGATTATTTTAAGTTTATGTTTTTGTTCCAAAATATATTTTCACAGGTTTTCTCCTAATTTATACGGGTTTCAGAACTGTTTTTCTAGAGAATAGGCAGAAGAATTGATCCAGCAGTTCTAAAAAAGAAAGGTCGCGAGATGCGCGTCGCTGATTCGACTGGGGCTTCACAGGGTGAAAGCACATAAAAATCCATTAGGTGTATATTTTTTCTTTCGATCCAATGATCCTTTGTATCAAGCGTAAATACTCGAAAACTATTGGATCGAAAGGAAAAATATGCACATAATGGCTTTTCATGTACTTTCACCCTGTGAAGCCCGAGTCGAATCGGCGACGCATATCTCGCGACCTCTCCTTGTAAGTTGTACAAGGAGACAATAACGTTAAAATTTGAGAAGGTAGATTCTGTTATTTTAAGGTAATTTTAAATGTGAATTCAATACTGAAAATTTAAGAATGTGTGTTTGTTATAACGCCCATTGCGAAGAATAATTATTGAATTTTATTTGAATAAGTGAGATTTGTGCATTTTTTGAAGAATTTTTGAAGAATTTTTTACGAAATTGAAACATGAAGGATTAAGGTATTCAGATAACAATTTACATTGTAGTATTTTTAAACAAAAATATCATCAAGATTCCTAATTTCCAACAATTTTAGATTATAATAACGTTTTTCACCGTCAATCGGTTACTTTAAACAAACATCAATGAAACAAACTCTTAAATGTCTTCATTCAAATGAAAAAAAAAATTAAATAGGAAAGAAAGAGAAGGCAGCCTGCAAATCCCCTTTTTTATTTTTTCTCTCTTCTTTTTTAATTATTTTTAAAAATTTGATTGTTGGATTCTTGTTTTTTTTTCAATTTTTGAAAATTTGGTAGTTAAAAATCATTAGATGTCAAAGCAGATTTACAATTTTTCGACCACTTGAGGTTTTGTTGGTGTGTTTTACCGGGAATTAGTATTTTTGAAGAAAAATCATGATATTGATATCTAGTGATTTATTTTGTTTAAAATAATAAAATCTACAAACCTGAACAATTTCGAATTGTGTTAAGTGTTTTTTGTCGGAAACTGGAATTTGTATTTAAAATTCATTAGATTTCTAAGAAGATTAATAATTTTTAAACAATTTTAAGTTTATTGGTTGTTTGAAGATTCAAAACCATTAATTCATTTTGTTAAAAATAAAGAAATGTTCAAACTTGAACAATTTCGGATTAACGATTTATAAAGATTAACAATTTATAAACAATTTGATCTTTTAGATTACGATCTTATTTAAACAACAACGTAACCCAATTTTCGATGTTAATTTTTATTTAAAGCAATCAAATTTAAAAACCCGAAAAATTTTGGATTGTGTTAGTGTTTTTGTCAGAAATTGCAATTTTTGTTAAAAAATCAGCAGATTTCAAAGTAGATTTATAATTTTTCAACAATTTGAGATGAAGTTGTTGTTTTACATCCCGAATTGATATTTTAATACTAAATTAATTATGATTTTAACAAAATTTAGATTTTTTTGAAAATTTTGTATTGTTTTAGTGTTTTTTGTCAAAAATTGGTATCTTTAATTTGAAAAAATATATATTTATATATTTTAAATAAGATTTATAACTTTTCAATAATTGTAAGTTATTTTAGCGTTTCAAAGTGGAAATCGGTATGTTTAGTGAAAAATGATTGGATTATGAATAAAATAATTTTTTTTACAATTGTAGGTTAAGCTAGCGGGTTTTACCAGAAATAACAAAATATATTTCAAAGAAGATTTATAAATTGGGAAGAATTTAAGGTTTAACAATTTTTTGTTATTTTATGTTAGTGTTTTCTTGTCGAAAATTTGTATTTTTAATAAAAAAAAACAACATTTTTCATATAATTCATCAGATTATCATTAAGGGTCATCATATTCATAATTTTTGTACCATTTATGGTTATGATAACATTTTTCACCGGAAATCGGCACACCTAATAACAAACCATTGGATTTAAAAAAATGTTTACAATTTTTTTACAGTTTTCGGTTATGCTCATATTTTTCATTGGAAATTTGTATACATTTCAAAGAAGATTTACAATTTTTGAACAAATTTATTATACATAAATTCTGAAGAGATATCAATTTTCGTCAATTATTATCAAAATTGTTTTTGATTTTCTTTTCTGTTATTTTAGATAATAGATACAATTAAAAACAAACATTTTGTATTGATATCGATACTCATTTTACATTTTTCTTTGAAACATTCATGAGACAAAAAAATCAATAATTGTTTCAATTTTATTTTTATTTAGCCAAAGTTTTGAGTTGAAATTAATAATTGTATTTATATTTATAGAATAATATCCATATTTCTGTATAATGCTAAGGTGTTGAATATGTATAAGGATTTTTTTTATAATCTGCCACCCTTGTTTTCTTTCATGATTTGCATAAACTCTTTACCAGGAACACGACCAAGCAATTCCGTTTTGAAGTATGTTATGTGGCAAGAACATTAATTTTCTACAATTTACATGTTAATTAAGGTCCAATTCAGGTCTTGTTTCTAACCACAAAATGTGTTTTCTTGCAAAATATTCTTCTTTCCTTAAACATGCAAATGTTTTTGCAACTTTAAAAGTTGTGGACTTAAAAGTAGTACGACATCCAGAATGTACCGACAATTTAAATAATTTTGTTGAAGAATACGAGAGATTGAAAATCGTGTTTCTATCAGCAAATGTTTTTTTTCAATATAAAGGTAATATTTGCGAGAATTTTTTGTAGTACTTGAACATTAACGAGACGGAAAAAATCAAAAAGATATTGATTTTTTAAAATTGGCGTGCTAACTGCACGCTGCACAACAATTTTTTTTAAAATTCTTTTACCAATCGTTTGGATGTCATTTGGTCACGTTTGGAAACTCACTTTTGACGTTTGGACGTCGAAACTGTGTGATTTATCGAATAAAAAAGTCAGTAGCACCATAGTGGCGAGCGGCACCTTCTCAAGTGGTAGTTGCCTTCTTTGGTCAGCCATGTCCTTAAATATAATATGATGAGTCAGACTTCCTGACAAGAAAATGTTTCGAAAAATCTAATTTTTATAAGATGTGCATGATTTCCACCCTTTTTCCGAAAAGATACAAAAATTTGGAAAAATTTTGGATTATTTAAACTCTTGTATATTTTCCAAATTTCCAAAATTTCTAAAGTGTTCGAAATTTCTAAAATTATAAGAGTGATCGAAAATACAAAATTTTATAAAATGTCCAAATTTTCTAAAAATTCAGGAGTAAAAAATATCTATATACGCAAATCATAAAACATCATACATCTGTCAGGACGAATTTTGAGATAATTACCCCCCCCCTGATAATTTCAAAATTTTATAAAATTTTAAAAATTTATCAAATATTCACATTTTTTTAAATTATCGAAATAAAAAAATTATCGAGATTTCTGATTTTTATAAAATGCTCAACTTTTTTTAAATTTCTGAAATGTTCAAAATGTTTAAACTCAGTGTAATATCTAATACGTCATCACATTTCTGCATTAGAAAACCATAAAAAAATTCAAAAACTTTTAAAACTTGGGATTTGTAAAGAACCTTGAGAAATTCTGAAAAATTTAGAATTTTAAAAAATTTGGAAAAAATTAAAAATTTTGAAAAATTGAGAAATTTTGAAAAACTGAGAAATTTGTATAATTTTATAAATTTTGATAATTTTATCAATTTTGATAATTTTATAAATGTAGAACATTCTAGAAATTTTCGAAGTTTTAGAAATTGAAATAATTTGAAAATTTGGAACATTTTTCAAATTTGGAATATTTTTTATATTTCAGACATTTTCGAAGTTTTATAAATTTCAGAAATTTCAGATATTTCAACCACTTATTAATTTTGAACATTTTTGAAATTTGCTATATTTTAGACATTTTGCAAGGTTTAGACATTTCATAAATTTTGGTAATTTTATAAATTTTGAAAATTTGAGATGTTTTTATAATTTTAGAAATTTTTTCCATTTTATAAATTTGGAACATTTGAAAAAATTTAAAAATTTAAAAATTTGGAATATTTTTTAAATTTTGATAATTTTAGAAATTTAAAAATGTTTGACAATTTTCTAATTATGATAGTTTCAGAAATTTGAATAATTATAGAAATTTTAAACGTTTGATACAATTTCGAAATATTAATACTTTTGACAAGTTTAAAAATTTTCAACATTGTAAAAATTTTAGAAAATTTGGGAATTTGGAGAAAATTTAAAAATTTTGATAACTTTTATAATTATAGGAATTTTGTACACTTTTGAAATTGTGAAAATTACGGAAATTTAGATAATATAAAAATTTTCCAAATTTTTGGAACTTTTCCGAAAAAGGGCTGAAATCATGCATATCTTCTAAAAAGATGACTTTTTGAAAAATTGTATTGTCAGAAGGTCTGACTCATAATATTATATTTAAGGATATTTTTCGTGTATTGTCAAAATTTCAAAAATTTATAAGGTGATAAAAATTTCTACAATTATAAAAGTGATCAAAATTTCAAAATTTTATAAAATTTCAAAATTTTATAAAATGTTGAAAATTTATAAAAAATTCACATTTTCTAAAATTATCAGAATAAAAAAAATCATCGAAATTTCTGATTTTTGTACAATGCTCAACTTTTTTTAAATTTCTGAAATGTTTAAACTTAGCATAATATTTAATACGTCATTAACTTTCTACATTAGAAAACAATAAAAAAATTTGAAATATTCAGAACTTTTTAAAATTTGAGAGTTGTAAAGAACTTTGAGAAATTCTGAAAATTTTAGAATTTTTAAAAATTTAGAAACATAGAAAATTTTAAAAATGTTGAAAAACTGAGAAACTTCGATAATTTTATCAATTTTGATAATTTTATAAATGTAGAACATGCTAGAAATTTCCTAAGTTTTAGTAATTTCAATAATTTGAAAATTTTGAACGTTTTATATATTTTAGACAGTTTGGAAGTTTTGGAAGTTTTAGAAATTTTAGAAATTTCAATAACTTAATAATTTTGAACATTTTTGAAATTTTGAAAATTTTCTATATTTTAGATATTTTGGAAGGTTCAGAAATCTCAGAAATTTTGGTAATTTGATAAATTTTGAAAATTTGAGATGTTTTTATAATTTTAGAAATTTTGTCCATTTCATAAATTGGGAACATTTGAGAAATTTTGATATTTTAAAAAATTTGGAATATTTTTGGAATTTTGACAATTTTAGAAATTTAAAAATGTTTGAAAATGTTCTAATTATGATAATTTTAGAAAGTTGAATACCTTGAGAAATTTTAAACGTTTCATAAAATTCAGAAATATTAAAACTTTTGATAAGTTCCAAATTTTTGGAACTTTTCGGAAAAAGGGCTGAAATCATGCATATCTTCTGAAAACATGATTTTTTGAAAAATTTTCTCGTCAGAATGTCTGACTCCTCATATTATATTTAAGAATATTTTCCGTATATTTTCAAAATTTCCCAAATTTCATTGTGTTCAAAATTTCTAAAATTATAAAAGTGATCAAAATTTCCAAATTTTATAAAATGGTCAAATCTTCTCAAAATGCAGGAGTAAAAAATGACTTTATGCGCAAATAATAAAACATTATACATCTGTGAGCACGCATTTGGTGATAATTGACCCCCTATACCAATTTATAAATTTTGTAAAATGTTAAAAGTTTCTGAAATATTCACATTTTCTAAAATTATACAAATGAACAAAATTATCAAAACTTCTGAATTTTATAAAATTCTCAACTCTTGTTAAATTTCTGAAATGTTCAAAATTTTTAAACTTAGCAAAATTTCTAATACGTCATCACCTTGAGCTAATCTGCGTGTGTCCAACTGGACTGTTAATAATTTTTATTCTCGTATAAATTCAGGAAAATTTGGACAGTCTTAAAATATTGGAAATCTATTGTAAATATAAAAAATAAAAAATTATGAAAACTTCCGAACTTTTTAAAATTTAAGAATTTTAAAGAAATTTGAGAAATGCTGAAAATTTTAGAATTTAAAAAACTTTAAAAACGTTGAAAACATCAAAAATTTCAAAAAATTGATAAATTTTGATAACTTTAGAAATGTAGAACATTCTAAAAATTCTCAAAATTTTAGAAATTTCAATCATTTGAAAATTTTGGAAGTTTTGAAAATTTTATATATTTTAGACATTTTGGAAGTTTGAGAAATTTCAATTTTTTAAACATTTTGAACATTTTTGAATTTTTTATATATTTCAGACATTTAGGAAAGTTTAAAAATTTCAGAAATTTTGAAATTCTTATACGTTTTTATAATTTTAGAAATTTTGACAATTTTATAAATTTGGAAAGTTTGAGAAATTTTGATAATTTGAAAAATTTAAAAATCTTTGAACATTTTAGAAATTACGATAATTTTAGAAATTTGAATAATTTTGGAAATCGTAAAAGTTTGAATTCAGAAATATTAAAAATTTTAAATAAAAAAAAATTATAAAAATTTCTAAATTTTATAAAATGATCAACATTTTTTAAATTTCTGAAATGTTCAAAATTTTTAAACTTAGCGAAATTGTTAATACGTCATCACCTTCCTGCATTAGTAAAGAATTTGCAGCGCCTTGTACACTAGAATTTGATAGTTTTAAAGAACTTTGAGAAATTCTTTAAAAAATTAGAATTTTTAAAAATTTTGAAACTTTAAAAAACATTAGAAATTTGGGAAAATTGAGAAATTTCAATCATTTGAAAATTTGATATATTTTAGACATTTTGGAAGTTTCAGAAATTTCAGAAATTTAAAAAATTGAAATCATTTGAAATTTTTTTGAAATTTCAAAAATTTGATATATTTTAGACATTTTGCAAAGTTTAAAAATTTCAGAAATTTTGGTAATTTTATAAATTTTGAAAATTTGAGACGTTTTTATAATTTTAGAAATGCTGACAATTTTATAAATTTGTAACATTTGGGA
>JAABKJ010004172.1:0-24751 GCA_011634705.1 Andricus grossulariae
AGATGACGAAACTGCGCAATTTAAAATAAGTGCGTGTAGGGGGTTTAAATTAAGTGAACTTTAAAATAAGCGGTCTTCAAAATAAACGGAAGTTTACTGTAGTTGAAATTATCAAAAAAAGTAGAGTTTTCAACGAAATGGTATATTTTTCATGAAACAAAAATTTGTCAGTCAAGATAGAAAAAAATTCAACCAAATTGTTGAATTTTCTAGCCAAGAAGACAAATTTTCAAGAAAGTAGTTGATTTTTCAGCCTAATAATTAAATTGCCTACCAAATAATATAATTTTTAACCAAAAAAGATACATTCTCAACTAACATAGACTTTTCACACAAAAAGAATGAACTTTCAACCAAAAACAGTTCGATTTTCTTATTGGGTTCTATTAATTTAGTTCGAATTCAAGAGAAAAGGAATGATGAAAATAAGAAAGCTAAGTCTATATGTCGATCAAAATACATTTATTTAAAGTTAAACATGAAATTTTTCAATTCTATTGTGTATCTAATTTTCAATCTTCGATCTTCTTGAATCTTTTTCTGATGTATTTTTATCATCAGAAAGTGTTAACATGTTCAACAGATTTTACAACGCTAGCTAAAAAAAATTTAAACACTAAAATTAGTAGAAAAGATAAAGAAAAGGCGCTACTGTTAGAGAGCACTTTCGTTCAATACTCACGAGATACCCATATGATATACAAAGGTCTTAATAATAAATAAAATCCCCTTTTAATTCCATTTTTTCTGAAAATTCCCTTTATTACCTAAAACTGAACTGCTGAACGCTGTGATCCCTAATATCTTGATTGCATTAAATATTTTGATTTTATTCAGGAAGTTGAATAAAGTGAATATCCTCTTGATTTAATGGCAACAATATTTGCAAAATTCTCAGAATAAAGCATTTAATTTAAAATTAAATAATTCTATATTAATTTTTTTAGCATAACATTTTATTTTGTTGTTAGATATAGCAGTAAATTTTGACGAATGGTATTAAATGAGATAATCTAGATAATCTAGATAATTCTTAGATAATCTCGTAATGGGCTAAGCCTACAGAATTTCTGTCAGAATTCGACGTCGAACGTCGCGACATCATCCCTCGTTATTTTCAGATACGCCGACAGAGCACCGTGTCGCGACTTAACATCCCCGAGTCCCTGCTCAATTCAGTCTTTCCCGTGAAAGCACGCCGAAAACGGGTTGTGCTCGCCTCCTCTCGTGACTTTTCCTCCCTTGATAAAAGTATAGCAAATTTTTCACAGCGAATATATTAACAATTTTTATAACCATGTCTTGTTATAAAACCATACAACATGCCAATTTTTAGAGTTTTGAATATGAAAATCACATGAAATATCTATAACGAACATTTGTAATTCGAATTCAGATTAAAACGTTAAAAGAACCAGCTAGATTAACACGATTAAAAATTGCAATATATTATTTAATTCATCTCTAAAAAGATCTTGACGAAAAGCATTAAACCATTCTCTAATAACAATCTATTTTATTGTATGTAATGTTAACAATAGTTTTCCAGATGAGCAGCAAGCTTGTCACATTCCCAATAACCATAATACTTGTATACCACTTGACAGCCTTAAGCTCATTATTCATTTCATAAACTCTAAATTTGGCCTATCCAAAAATACCAGACCCTCGTTAGTTTTTTTCTACCTCTTACAGTAAATCATTCTTGGAAAAAACTCTAAGAAAACGTAATATTTACATTCAAAATAAACATATGTGTTTAAAAACAAGTGGGGGAGAATAAATGTCATCCATTAGTGAATCTCGAGTGTCATTAAAACTATTATTACAAAATTAGGGGGTTAGATATACTTAAATTGTTATTGCATCATCATGGCGGATTTGAGAGTACAGAGTAATTGCGAGCATGTTGTTCTGCATCTCTGCAAGCAGAAATGTCTTTTTCCGTGCTTCCTGGATTCTGGTATCTTCGTCTTCACGACAGCATCTCTACCTTTGCAAGAGGAACAAGAACAAGAAGTGCGCCACCCAATAACGTGCTGCCTCTCGGCGACATGTGCTTGCCACTAAGCATACTACTATTTATAAGACTCTGAATCACGCATGCACGCTCGCATTAGCGCGGTCACGAACTTTGATTCTGCACGATTTCACGTGATTTCTAACCGCACGAGACTTTTTTTCTTTGAGAACTGGGAAAAGTAATCGGGAAATTTGAGGAAATACGAGGGGTATGATGAATTCAGGATTGTAACTTAAGGATGAATTCATGCTTAGTATGGTTTGATGATTGAGGTATTCGTTTTTGAAATTGTCTTGATGTATCTGTAGCAGATATAAGCTTATTATAAAGGAGGAATAAGACGTATACAAGTAAGGGGGAAACTAGCAAGAGAAAATAAACAAAGAGTTATAAGAGGAGAAGCTATAGAAAAAGGAACAAGATCATAAGATAGGAAAAAAAGGCAAGGTGTGAAACCACTAATGTCGACTATCGGAAGATTTAGAAACATCGATGACACTAATCCTTCTTTAAAGATGATAATCCCATCATCTGACAAACTTACTTTGTCTTCAGGATTATCAAATATTGGAATTTAGCCAAACATTTGAAGAAATGGAACAGTTTCCTATGAACTAATGATTGACAAGTGCAAGATATCTTCAAAGATACCAAAAAATTTCTTCAACATTCATTCATTCACTTGATTGAAATTCAATCTGATACCTATAAATCCAAACACATTTAGGATTAGAGAACATCGAAGAACAAACATAAAGAAACGAGTTTCAATAATCTTCATCGAATTTTTTGACGACCCCTCATCTCAGGGATGAACGAGAATCGTAAAATACCAATACTACTTCCGCTTAATTTAATATTGGATTCGAAAATTTGAGTAACAAAAGAAAGATAATATGTATAGGGATTCTGAAAGATGTTATTATGATGAAGGTACCAATTGCGATCAAAATATTCCAGCCCAGCTGGGTTACTTTATTCCTCTAAACGGATTGTACTGCATTGCAATTCCACCTTCACACCATCAACGAGAAGCTGCCCACTCTCCTCGTTTGTCACGTCAAACCCTCTGGTGAGTACTTTCCATTCTTTTCAGAAGTCAATGGTCCTTCACCTTCTGCATTTTAATCACACATGCAATCCTTTGTTTTCAATATTTTTCCTTCTTGACTGCTCTCTCTTCCTAACGAGAAACGGCGAGATTTTCGTACTATACATAACGTTTGCAATATAGATGTACAGTCGTACATAGTTATTGCAATCACTTCTAATCACTTGAAATCACTTACAATCAGATTTTAAAATTAGACTCATAACATGTTTAAAACACCTTCGAGGAAATATTTAACTTATAATTGCAAAGCTTAAATACAATTTCATGCTAATAATATGTTACATATTAACCATTCGATTTTCCCTCGACGAAGTTGAGCGTATTCTTTTCCTTGTATTCTAGCCTGCAGGTAAAGCCTTACATGTATAGTGAGAGTAAACTAAAGAGCTCACTGTGAACTAATTTAATTAACTGGCATGTCTAGAAGGCAAGTAAATGTTAAGATTTTAGACATTGATATAGATAAAAGAAAGAAATTCTCCCGTGTGGAAATCTTTGATGAAAAGTTAAGAATGCGGTGGAAATTTGCCATTGAACTCTTTATGCTATTTGCTGAAACTGATAAGCTTAAATCTTAATGAATGTTGCGAACCCATTGCGTCAGTGATACACATTCTTTGGCAAATGATAAAGCAGCGAATATTCCGGAAGAAAGATTAATTTACAAATATTTTCAACGCTGTCAATCTCTTAATTTCAATCTAAAAACGATAGGAGCTAATCTGTCTAATTAATTATTTAACAACTGATATGTAACTATGACAGACGCCAAAGGAATTTTTATTGATTCCAATTTATTTTTCTATCCGAATTCCTATATTATTTATAAATTTACTATACAATTGAGCCATATGTACGATACTACTATAGGAATTATATTATAACAAAACATACAATTAAACGAGAATATTCCATTTTCTACCATTTTCAAAAAGTATTCTAAAGTATAGAATATCTTACATTTCCTAGTTTTCTTTCTACACTTTTAATTTGTCCAAAAGAAAAATTCACTCTGAGAGCATTGCTTCAACAGGTGAATTTCTGAAGAAAATCTTATTGTCGAGATTACAATACAAATCTACATATATAATCACAAGTCTGCGTTCTTCATGTGTTGTTGATGTTTACATTGAGCTGCGTTATTTTTTATCACTCTTTAGAAATTCATGAATCACTAATACTTCGTAACTTCTTCAAAATGTCTGCCAATCTCCATTTCTTAGAATGATAGTGCCAGCCATAGTCCATTTACACTTTACACCTGGTAAGGAAATTCTATTTTTTTTTCTTCATCGCTCGTGGTAGTTTTATCTCTTGATAGTCAGTCATATGGTCCTTCTACGCCTTATCAATAATACCTTGTAATCAGTGAATTTTCCTAAAAGTAGACTCACTCATGCTACGCTTCAATCTTTATCATTTCTGATAACCAAAAGTCAATCTCGACTATGGGTACCGATTCTCACTAGAACCAATCTTTCTAGAATTTTCTCTAGTACTTTAATTTTCGTACTTTGGTCTGATTCTGTTCGAAATGAACTAAAGTATCTCAGCAAGGAGTGTTTTTTTTTCTTCCTCATATAGGGGATGCATTGGGACCGAAGCCGTGTTTAGATTTTGCGTTTCCAGCAAGTTTAAGTTGAATCTCATGAAGTGTCTTGCCTTTTGTTTCTGGAACGAAAAAGAAGGCAAAGCCAGTTGCTAAAGCACATTGACTGCAGAAAATCCAAAAAGTTTTTGATGCTCCTATTAGTATGATGAAGGTGGGGAAGAATTTGGTTACTACGAAAACGAGAAACCAATTTGTTACGAAACACATGCTGCTGGCAATTGCTCTCGTTTCTTGGGGAAATAATTCTCCCACCATAGCATAGGGTACGGATCCATAACCCACAGAAAATACAAAATTGAAGCTACCCAGGCAGAGTAAAGGTAGCCAACCAATGTATAGGACATCTTTACCGTCTTCTTGCATTTTGAAGTAGTAGCCTAATATTCCAATCCAAATTGTCATTGCCATTCCGGATATCACTAATAAGGGTTTTCTTCCAAACCTGTAAACAAAGAAAGTAATGGGATTTTTACTAAGAATAATTGCAACTGTGATACAAATCTTTAAAACATTTTACAACTTTTTTAATAGTTTCTGAAGATTTTAATATCTATTTGATGTTCAAATAATAGTCCACCTGGGTAGGAGCACCAATTCTTGGCACTTTAGCATAATTATTGCCATGCCAAAAACTGATGTGAATTTATTTAATTTTTGATAAATATTTGATTGCACTGTATAACTGATACTTGCATTATGTAAAATTAAATTTTATTTTCAGATTGAATAATTGTTCAGAATTGAGTTTGAAAATCTCTATTTTGATCTCGGTTGAGTGAAACTATTGGTATAGGTTTTATGAGGCAATAAAACAATAACTGATTGCACCATTTAATACTGCCTGCAATACAGAATCAACCTACTGCGATTATCGAAAAGTCTAAACTTCAAGGACAACTGTGTCAAAATATATGAATTGGAATCAGACTCGAAAAACCGGAATTAATTGGGTTTTTTTTTTTATTACCAATAAGTCCCATTGATTATTTGATACACGGTTAGAAATTAAAAGAAATGGCAGTGCCAACCTGTGTTCCCATTTACATTACAATTGTGCTTAAAAAGTACAATCCGCGAAATTTGAGTACGTAAGTATCACAATCACAATTCCAGTACAATTGGCTTTGTACTTTATTTTTTCAAGTACATTTGAGTACAATTGCATGATTTTTCATGTTCAGGTACATTTTCAGGTTATATTTGTATATTCTTTATTTTTGTGTGAAATTCTTTGTAGGTACTTTGGTTTTTCTTAACGATAAATAAAAATAATAATAAAGATATTTTAAATTAGCAAACTATATCATTTGTTTTTTAAAAACTGCTAGTCACCATCATTTGAAAATTTGAAAATAAACCAAATTTAATTTGGCGCAAAAAGTTTGTAATTTTATGACGCCACCGTAGCGCTACGGTCGAAAGTACAATTTTTATATTGTGAGTACACTCTGTGAGTACAAACTCAAGTTTCATTGTGGCAACGCTGGTGCCAACAAACATTCTAATCAGTAGACCTAAAACTAATTATCTTTCTTTGGTTGAACCTATTTGTTTGGAATTAATACATCATTTTTATTCCAGAAAATTAATTACTTAGATAAAGCATTTACGTATGTTTCTCTCTAGAGCCACTAAAAGCGTGTCCAACTAATTGTTTGTATTAATAAGTGACAATCAACTTGATTATTTCGACTAATCGCTTCTCTCTAATATTAAATTGGATCAGGGCAAGGTAACTTGTATGGTTTGTTTGCCCAACTTATATTTCTTTCTTAATTTCCAATTGCGACGTACCTGTCAATTGTCATACCGACGACCACTGCCATCATGACCTCGATTAGACCAATAATAATCGTCGCCACATAAGGGTCAATAGTGCTCCCAGCATCTTTGAATATAGTCACTGTGTAGAAAAGAACTGCATCAATCCCACACATTTGTTGAAACCACATGAGACCCAGGCACGTACGAAGGGCCCTTCTTCCAGCTACAGTACCAGCTAGATCACGTATTCCACCTTTTCTGCTCTTTATCTCCTCCGCTTCCTCCAAAAGGGTAGCAATCTCCCGATTAACATCGTAATTTGATCCTCGTAATATTTTCAAGACCCTACTGGCTTCCAGTTTCCTGCCCCGATTCACCAACCACATTGGTGTTTCTGGCATCAAGGAAATGCAAGCTAGGAAAGGTACCAAGGTTAAACAACAGGCAATGTTGAATGTTTGGTATTCCAAGTATGCACCAGCAACATATGAAAAAACGATTCCCAGAGAGAAAAAGAAGGGGAAAAATGTTCCCATTGCTCCTCTCATTGATGGTTCTGCTATTTCGCCAATGTAAACTGGAACCAAAACTCCAGCTGCACCAGATCCAATACCGCCGAGGAATCTGGCGATGTATATCCAGGGTACGGATCTACCGAAAATTAAAATGATCCAGGAAATTAGACAAGGTGTCACTGTGACACCAATTGCTATTCTTCTTCCAAACATATTAGCCAAACTCCCCGCAGGAACTGATCCGATCATCGCTCCGAGTGGCATTAATGATGTGATCCAAGAGCCTTCGCTATCTGTCACGTTTGCAAGAAAAGAATCAGTTGATCTTAAATAGTCAACAGTTGGGGATGACCATGCCAAGGCCATGCCTCCTTGACTCACTGTCAGTCCCGCTGCAAGAATAATTTTGATTATTTTAATCTCTTTTGTATTCTTAGACTCATCGCAGTCGCAGTGATTTTGGAGATTTCATTTTCGAATGATTTCGCGTCCTATAATAGTTTACAAAATATGGTATTATTAATTTTAAAAATCTAACTTGATTCACATCGAGGATTCCTAACTGGAGAATAAAACAGTGGTATAAAGTTTTTCATGGTTCTGATTTTGGAACCTGATCTGCTACCATTTTTAAATCATGAATCTTATTTTAAAAAGAGGTGGAGAGAAACTATTCAGTAATAAAGACTGCGTGGAAAAAGGATCTTAACAAAGAAATTAGTTAGATTCCTCTTCCTCTGTAAGAAATGTTTTTCTAAACTTTAGTGCAAATCAAGTTTGGCAAGCGGCTTCACTTGTAAAATTTACTGAAATATATATTTTAAATTTACCTAATTGGTAGAAATCAACTGATTAAAATTAAGAGAGTAAGAATGTCAGAAATCTAGGATGCTACATTTTTTTGGTAACGGATTTGAAACCAAGAAAGCGTTTGGAAAAAGAATAAGCTCAAAACTAGAATCCAAAAATATTGTATACATTCTTAAATTTTCTTTAGGATCGAAAAGAAAAAGATAATTTGTTTGGTAGTAATATGATAAGAATGTGAATACTTTAATTTTTTTTCAGAGTTCATTATCACTATGGAGAAGTAATTGGTCCTATTCACAAATATTGTATTTATTCTTAACCTGATATTTTGTTTAAATCATTAAACGTTCAAGTCTGCTTTAAATGAAACTTTTTGTCACAAAGAAAAAAGGTTTATTTGCAAATATGTACAAAACAATATTTTTCGAAGATTTAGTCATATTAAGAGCAAGCGTTTAGAAAAAATTTAATTTGCCAGATTTTAATAAACAGAAGTTTGTTTCCATCTCCTATACAAGTTTTTAGTTTTTTGAAAGAAATCGTTTGTCAGAATAATAAAAAGATCAATTTTCTAGATTCAATTCAAATAAGTTTTGTTAATACAGAAAACAATAAAAGGCGATGGGCTATGCACGGAATATTCAGGGAGTCAGTTAGCCGACTGCTGTACAGACCGCTGAAGGGACTACTCCATGATCACTGTGACTACTCCTCTGACTACTTCTGGACTAATTCAGACCACTACTAGACTACTACCGACTACTAGTGAATCCCACAAGGATTCCTATGCTCGATCAGGCAGTAGTCAGGAAAATACTCAGTGCACAGCCCCTCGATAAAAGTAACCTATTTTTGTCATTAAAAACAATCGAACGATGTAGCCAAAAAATTATTATTTGTTTATTTGACAAAAAGTTATGTTCAAATAGATTTTGTTTTATGGAGTTAAGAAATGTTTTTTTTTAATGGATGAAATTAACTTATTTTCATTAAATCATTTGAATGCAAAAGGTCTTTAAAAAATCGTTTTGTAAGTCAAGCCTATTTTTCTCTGAAATTTCCATTCCTTGGCTCGACTTGATGTTTGAAACATTATAGTTTTTTATTTGATAGATTGAAAAAAATAATTAAATAATTTAAGTACAGGTTTAATCTTTATTTTCGCTGCATTAGAGCTTCCAAGTTCATGAAACTTTCGAGGTTGGATATTATAAAAACGTAAACAGTACAAGTCTGATAAGGTTTCATTCAAATAAAATTATTGCAGATTAATTGAAACAAGTGATATTTGACCTGTCAATAAATAGTATCGAGTACTCAGCAAAATACATATGTATATAAAAATATTAACATTTTAGTTTAAATTAATTAGATTTAGAAATTTAGGAAAATAATTATTTACAAATTAATCTTGTTATACATTATAACCTAACTTCATAAAAGGGAAACCTTAGTTTTATCATTATAGTTAATTCAAAAAATTAATTTGTTTTATTTCAGGACAAATTCTGATATCTTGAAAACAATTCAAGATATCTAAAAAGGGGGCTGCGTATATAGATTTGAATAATCTTTCCGGAAGAGTGCCACTTTCAGATACACGTGGTTCTGATATTTTTTTATTTCTTGTTTGGTTAAAGTATAGTCTAATAATAATAATCTCATTTTTTCTGTAAGATTGTAACACCAAGTTCCAAGGTGTTACTTTTTATTCCAAAAGGGTGTCAAAGCATTGTTCAATGGATAATCAATTGACAACTAGACACCTAATACATTGAAAGTTACAACAACATTTATCAAGCAACGTTTTGTCATACTTCGGGATAAAAAAAATTGACACCTTGGGATTTAATGTATAAACTATTCAATTTATTATCCTAATTTCAAATAAAGTTCATGTTTGTTTTTTCAAGCCTCAAAATATCATATAAATTTTTTCATGTGAAACAGATCGAGGTCAGTTCTTAAACAATCGTGCAAATCTGCTCACTTGACTTTTAAAGCAATTTATATTGTTTAAGTGTCCAAAATCACTGTAGTGTTTTCATCAGAGCGATTTTTTCTGATGTACCAAATTTTAAGGAAACAGGTACTCACCAATTAGTGTAGCTAAGAATTGAAACAATTTCTTCCCCTCCTGCTGGATATCTGGTGGTGGATTTGCTTTTGAAACTCCCCCATACTCAAGTGGCATGGAAGTCTTTTCCGAAATTGGAGAAATAGGTGACTTTGAAAGAAGACTTAGCTCCGTAGGTTCTTCTACGGATGCTTCTGCCTCCATGATTAATCTGCTATTATGCATGTTGTCGGTCCCCTCCATCATTTTTAGATACGATAGATTAACTAGAAGTTTGTTTGAGCCCAAAGTTCATACTTCCCTAGGGGTCTAATTGACGGCAATTATACCGACTAATCCCTCTTTATCTTCGCTATCTCAGAATTTTTTCTGCTTCACATGTGCACTCTTTTTTGC
The DNA here is from genome assembly GCA_011634705.1 of Andricus grossulariae. Taxonomy (NCBI): domain Eukaryota; kingdom Metazoa; phylum Arthropoda; class Insecta; order Hymenoptera; family Cynipidae; genus Andricus; species Andricus grossulariae. The sequence continues at coordinate 10,312 of JAABKJ010004172.1, forward strand.
GGACTAGAAGTTTTTTCGCTGTCAGACCGAAAAGATGCTTCGTGATGATCACGACGGATCGAGAGCACAAAATAAAACTAACTGATGCTTTGATCTACGAGAATCGGCCTTGAATCTCTTTAATCACATCAGTTACTTTGAATGGCAATGAATCATTACGAAAAGATCAATTGGTACTTCATTCAGCCTAGGATTCTATTCTAAAGTCACTATCGTCACTTCACTACACATAATCTCAGTACTGCACTGAATCTTGTCTTCTCTGCGAAAAAAAAGTTTTTTATCAGATCCACTCTTTGCAAAAAGGCGTTCGTCTGCTTATGGTATCTCTCACTGACTGCGCGAAATCAATCTCCGGACTGCAAAAAAAAAGTAATGATAAAGTTGCCTTACGTTCCCCTGACAACGTTTGGATGCAATCTCCTTTATTTATTTAGAGTTTTCAGGTCGTAAATCGAAGCACTTGTTCTACACGGGGAAAAAAACTATTTCCCTGCCTCAGGTTCTTGACCAGGAAAAAGGTTTTAATTCCAACCTCTGTTTTCATGTTATATATTACTTTTTATTACTTTATCACATACTTTTTTTTTTAATCAATCTTAAACTCTGAAACCCATGGCCTTGTTTCACTTTGGACAATTTATAAAAAGCTGGTACAATTCTCCAAACAGGCTTCAAATTACATGCTATAATGAAATCAAACTTGGTTTCTGGTACTAGAGATTTACTTGCACTGTGAGCAAACTTGTTACTCAAGGTTTCAAACTCACAATTTTCGTGCACCTACGACGATAAATTGCACCGTCTTTGAAGATTAGCGTACCCACCTCTCTATTGATTGTCTAATCTTATCTACACGAAATACAGCGGTTATCACTCGATTGGAAAAAAACCGGGTTTGAATCACTTTTTTAAATCCTTAAAACTGTCTCAATATTAATTTCCTGTCTCATGTGTCACTTTGAGATTTGTTAATTCCCTAACATTGCCGAATTATTCTCGATTTTTTCGGGATTTGTTGCGATCATTCCGAATTTTTCCGAAAATTAGATAAAATTACATATTTTTTCGGAAAAAGTATTTTCCCTAACAAACTTTGGGAATATTCCATGTCAAATGATAGGGAAAATTCCCGAAATCTTGTTCAGTGTATTACACTAAAAAAATATGTTGTAGACCCAACTATTCGAGTTTGTAAAATATGACGCTGCCTATACTTTATTGGTTAGCACAATTATATTTCGCTTCTTGGTGTTTTTAAAAGTTTGTCGAAAGTACAATGCGGATAGTAATATAGCAACAAGCAAAATGGTTGTGCCAAACAATCAAGCATCAGCGGCATATTTTATAAATCCAAGTAGTCGAGCCTATACTACCTGTGTTTTAAATTCAAGTTTCTTATCATCAAAAGATTTATAAAAGTTGTAAAAGACCTTTTTTTAATTTAGAAACTATTATATGGGTGATACTCTGTATGGCGCAAAATCCATTTTTCCTGATATTAAGAAAAATGGGTTCAACTTATAGACATAAATATACTATAAAAGAGTAATTTCTATGCTGTAATTTCTAATTCTTTTTAATTTCTATTTCTTTAAATAATTTCTTCTATGTTTATTTCTATAATGATTACCAATTACTGTTATTCCTAATATTATAGTTTTTCTTTAAAATTAACTGCAAACAGCCAGAACGACATTGACTAGACTGTCCCTGGTGCCATTTTCATAATAAAAGTTATTGTTTCTACTAAAATCATATATATACACACTATTAAAAATGTTTGTAATTTTAATATACATTTACTATACATTTGTATATTAAATCTCAAAACTCGTTCTATGAAGTATTAATTAAGAGGCTGCATATTAAATTTCATATACATGTATACTGATCAACTTTTAGAAAAGTCAGATAATTTCACTTTCAACAAATTAAAAATAATTATGGCAGTAATTTTCAATTCTAAATGAGGAAGCATAATATTTCTTTCTAGTTAAACATAAATTATACTGGGTTTTAAGTGGAAAAGTTCAACTAAGCGAATTATTAAGACACCTAATCTAAAAGCAGCGGTACTCACGTTAAAATTTTGACACTTACAGTGAATTATGAAAAAAATTCCACCCGCACGTTGCACTTTGATTATAAATAAGAATTTAATCGATGAATTCTAGGTTATTACTTTAGTTTTAAATATTTTACCAGATTTGGGTGCATCCAAGAACTTTCAACTTTCACGCACTGTGTTTTACTATACATGTATATTAACTCTACAAGATGATGCTATATTAAATTTACTACACGTATATGCATATATTGCTTCATTAAATTTATAGTAAAATCGCTACAGAAATTTCTAACAGTGTAGTAATAAGAAATATTGCATATACTCTGAAAATGTGGAGAACATTCACTGATTACAAAGGTTGAAATTAAAAGTGCATCAATGGTGAAACGTATCATTTCCAGTAGCAATGGAATAATTTATTCGCCTGCAAATATTTTTAACATATTTTCATTGCGGGAACGTAAATGTTATACATCTTTCGTTTTTTAGATCTGCGTAGAAACTAAGTTACATTTGGAAAAATATAAATTGTTTTCTGGAAATAAAAACCCGAAATAACAGCCCCGGAATAATTTCTTACTTTAATAGAGAATAGCAAATATTTATGCTTGCAAGAATATAAATACTTTTGAAGATAAGATAAGCCCGAGTTTGATAGTGGCTTCTGGCGAAGACTTCAAAAGTAATTGTACTTTTGTAAATATAAATAGTTGTTGTTCTCTATTAGTAGGAAATTATTTGTTAGGGGCTGAAAGGGGACGTGAGTTCCAGATAATCCACAGAGACGAAAATTTTTGTGTGCGCATTATTATATTCATACTCTAGCATTACGTAATTTTCCGTACACCTTACCCATTACCATATCATTTTGATTACCGAATTATTTTCCGCCTTTTTAGTACATTTTAATAAAATCTTGTTTTTTAACAATCTTTTTTAATATATATTATTTTATGCTTTTCAGTGTTTCGCAAATATGCCATTTCTATTACATCATATTTTAAAATATATGGTATAGTAAAGGGTATACTGTTTAGTCAACTATATGAATCTATTAATTTAATATATAATTTTACTTTCTGTCCATTTCTGCTAAAGCACCCTTGTTGCACGGTTTTTTTCCATCTAATTTAAATTATACATTATATTATTATATTGGCCCACCTTCCACCCACAGGTATTCATGACCTGGTACTTCGCTACTAAACACGGTTGCGAAACGGTCACGAAAATTATTATTATATAAATTCTGAAATTTTTTTGGAAGGGGTGTGACATTTGAACGGGGAGTCGTGGCAACTCAAATTTGATATAATTATGTGTTGTCATTTTAAATTTTATTTTTTTATTTTTTCGGATGAGCTGGAAAAGGGAAGGGGACGTGGCTTGTGTCTGGACGCATAGATATACTACCTATATACATACATGCCAACATACACACAGAAAAAAAGTGTGAATGCTACACTGCAAGAAGCCAATTTCTTAATTATTTATCTCTATGTCTGAAGGTAATGTTTCCCTTTATTGTTGTAGGGTAAGAAGTGCCGACCGCTTGAGGTACGAAGTATCGCCTATTTTGGGTACAAAATGAAAAACCAAATAAACATAACAACTCGGCCTTTCCTACCCTAAGTCCGAGAGATATTTGAATCACAACCAAGGTAAAGTAAACATCATTCTAATTCTACCTGCAACAAAATTTATCCCTACATTTTTATTGTGCAATCTTTCGTATTTTTCACATAACTTAATCCCAATCGATGCTGTTTTCGAATCACTTATTTTGAGGAGGATCACAGAGGTGCAAACGGATTACATTTTGATGTTTTTTTTTCACGACGCTACGAACTCTCACACGTGGACTGTGATCCTGAATTGGATTACGCGAGCGTACCAAGTGCACATGCGTCCGTCGCTTTTAAGATGCTTTCAATGAAATATGTTCGTTGACTTAACGAAATCTTTTGCTTGATTCTAGTGAAATGCTCTCTTAAATTATTCGGTAGATGCAAACAAAGCAATTTGTTGACTCAATCAAATATTTTCTATAATCAACAAACCAATTCAACCAAAAACTTTGCTTGATTGAAACAAACGAATTTTGGCAACTAAACAACAATTTTGTTCATTTAACCAAATTTTTTTCTGAAATTAACCGAATACAATCAATAGAACAGTTTTTTTGAATGAAGAAAATTTTTTTCTGGGTGTATATATTGCAGAAATTTGTCAGTTAACGTTTAAGAAATTCTTCAAAAACTAGATTTTAGTCCTCTATCGTCTCTATACTGAAAAAATGAGGATCCCCATTCTACTATTTCCTTGCACGGGTTTCCTTACTATTACAAGAATGTGTAATAAAATCAAATATTAAAATTGATAAAAAATGTTGCACATGCTCTGAAAATTTGATCAACATAGACTGTAATTACGCAGGTTGACATTAAAACTGCAATACCGGTAGTAACTTCGTAAATTTGAGGAATATTTCTGATAGTTTACGTGGTTTTTCTATAAGCGGATTAAATGGATTAATTGTAGCAAGAAAAATGTAAGGCAAAATAGATAAAGTGTCCAAATAATTTTTTTATTTTTTCCAGTTTAAAGCAATAGACTGTACATACGTTACATTAGTGAAGGTGACTTGACGTGGCCTATTTACAACACAAATTTAGTTGTGAAAAAGTAATTTTTATTGAGCTAAGTAAAGCGTACTTGACACAAAAAAATATGGGTCCAGATACATGGATTTTTTTTTACCTGCGTAACCATCTCAATCTTGCACACCAAAATGTCACTTGGGAGCGTGACCATTTGATCGCCGTCTTCCTGATTGTTCTACCCCCCCCCTAACCAACTTCCTCTCGCGCAGCTGGGGAACCACCAAGCTGCTGCCACCGGCCCTTACCAGCGGGAGGAATAAAATACGAAACATGAAAAAAAAAATTTTGCAATGCTAATTTAGATATATTATGTTCAAAATCTACGGTCTTTGGCGATTCTAACGATATGTTAGTTTCCGTAATAAGTTGAAGATTAGAATAAATGCACTGTTTGAAATTACGGTTTTGTAAAATGATGATAAATGTAGGGAAAATGCGACTAATTCCAGTATTTTCTCATCATTAACTGCTAATGCCACTATTCCTTCACTTTTCCTTGAAAAATATTTTCAAAGGGAGCGTTCACATATTACGTAACGTTATTTTTTACCTTTTTACCCCCCTCCCCATGTAACAGACCGTAATATTTTCTTTGGACCCCCCTCCATCGAAGTTACGTAACATTTTTTGTATTATGTTTAAAAACATAATAGACGTTTTCTAAATAAAAAAAGGTTTTTCAAGATGAAGTGCTGTATATAAATAAATAGAACAATATTTTGGTGTAATACTAAATGCTTTTTAAATATTTTTTTTTTAGTCTCACAAATATTGGAATTACTTACAAGAAAAGATGTATTATCAGTTTGTTTTTAAACTTATATAAATATAAATTTCTTAAGATTCTTGAGAAAATTAGAAAAGATTTTTGAATATTTCAGATGAGTCAAAAAAGAATATAGAAGATTTGAAAAAAAAATTATTTTACAGGATGTTACAAAATATTAGGAAGAAATCGAGCCTTTTTAAATGATGTTTAGGACTTTTAGAAGTTCGGAATAAACAAAAAATATTTGAAAAATTTTCGGAAATGCTTCCAAGTTAAAAAATATTTTTAATCTATTCAAAACCTCTTAAATTCCTAAAAATATTTTTAACTGACTCAAATATTTCTTAAAATTTTGAAAAATGGCCTTAAAATCTTCCAAATTTTCCTAGGAACTTTAAGAAAATTTGTTTATTCAGTTGAAACCTTTCAAAATTCTTTTAAAGGTTCTAAAGTTTTTGTTTGAAATCTTTGAAAAACTCTGCATTTTTTAAAATCTTTTACAGTTTAAAACATTTTTTCAATCTCTTCATTTTGCTGAAATTTTGCCTTTAAATCTTCTATTATTTTTCAAAATTTGAGGAATTTGAAATGTTTAAAAATCTTTTTTTAAAACTTTCAAAATTTGTAAACCTTCTAATATTTAAAAATTATTCCAAATTCTCCGGAATTTCTTTTTATATTCTGCCAAATTTGAAAAATGGTCTTAAAATCTTTCAGAATCTTCTTTGACAATTTTATAAATCTTTTGAAATGCTCTGAAATCTTTTTAAATATTTTCTTAAAATTAATTTTTCAAAGTAAAAAATAATTTTAATTTTTCCCAGGAACCTGAAGAATTTTTTTCATTTTCTTGAAACCTTACAAAATTTGTAAAATATCTTATAAGTTTTTATTATTTTTAAAGCGTCTCAAGACTTCTAAGTATCTCTTACACTTACTCAAATTTGTTCTAAACTTATGCATTATGGCAAAATTTTTCTTTGAAATTTTTTACACTTTTTTTCAAAATTTTAGGAACTAATTTAAAATGTTTTAAAATATTTTTCAATTTTCTCTTAGAATTCATGAAATTTTGAAAAATTAAATGAATTGCCTTAAAGTCTTATATATAAGCTTCTAAATTTCTTTTCGAATTCTTCCAGATAAGTTTGTAGAATTTAAAGGTTCTGGCCTCCAAGTTAAGATTGGATGACTACCTATTTAAGACAAGCTGGATTGTGGCAGCGTTTCCCATTTCTACAAATTGATTCATCAGAACGTTTACATGTTTCTGCCTCATCATCATTTCGTTGCATTTCTCCAAACTCTCCAAGGGCATGCGGATATTCCAGAAACCCAATGTTTTGTAAAAGGAGATAGCACCGTTTTAATGGCAGTTCTCAGGGATGACAGTGAGTTTATAGAGGCTTCTGGATTCCCGGACATTTATGTGCGACCTGCAGATCGTACCATTTTGGCAAGAGTGACACGTCATTGGCACGGTCCTGTTCCTGTCTGGGTTGCTTGAGAAAATTGGGTTTAAGAACTGAAGGGCTGCAGTACCATTAGCAATGACATTTCTTGAAATTATTAACGTTTATTTATAAAAAATCAAACATAATTTTCTTCTTTTCATAGTCGTTTCATTTAATTCAGGTCAAACGATTGTTTTCTTCCTGGTCTTAAAGTAAACGCCTGCATACCAGAAACGACAACAACAACGAAATTAGCATTGTCAGCGCCTTTGTTTTGAGGTTAATAGAGGCATCCGCGCCTTCCTTCCTGTTTACGTTTATGAACATCTATAGCTACATCATGCTGCAAAATGTTTGTTCATAAAACTAGACCATTCGAAAAATACGAAACGCCAGTAGGAGAGGAAGGGGGGTCGTCTCTAGTGTCAAGCTTGTGCCAAAGTTACATACAGGCAAAGCTGTGTAATCAGTTACCGTTGAAACAATTCTTAATAAATTATTTCTTAGTTCTCTGTCGTCTCAGTGATGAAAAAAAATGAAAATCGTCATTCAACTCTTAAGCAGCACGGCTCTCCTTATTTTTACATGTAAGTGTAATGGAATATAATATTATTATTGATAAAAAATATTGCAAATATCCTGAAGATCTGAGATTTTGGGTCGCTGCAACCGCAATCCGAAATCTTTCTGCTCTGAAAAAAATTCTTCGGGATTATTAGCCATATGATTATGGTTGAGAATTTCTGAGTTAATCAAGAAATATATCCCTTTCAACTTATAAATATTACTATTTGAAACGATAAAGACGGAAAGTACACAAATATACTAGATCGAAATCGAAGGTAGTGAAATTTCCCTAATTCAAGTTGAGAAAAGTCGGGCATAGAGATGCATATCGAGCGATCGATCCGAGGATCCAACGAGTGGGAGAAAAGTGATCTCGTGAGACGATCATCTCGGTAATTCAATCGAACCGAGCAAAAAGTTGATCAAATTATGTATAAATATGTGATATATAAATGATTTCAAACCAAAAGATTTCAGAGAAAACCTTTTAGCGAAAACTTTTCAGGCCGACTCGGGAACTCAAACTTTTTAAGCTAATTCAAGCTTACAAAACAGCTCAAGTCAGGAAGATTTTCATGAAAGTTAATATTAGAAGTTATTTGTGTTGCTGAATATTAATTTAGGGTGAAAATAAAAGAATAAAAATATTGGATTGAATATGCCTCACTTTTTTTTTTAATTCAATAAAATTGCAGATGTTTATAAAAGTTGATACTCGGGGTTTTTATTGTGGTCGCTGAATAAGAATTTACGATCAAAATAGACATTTGTAACTGACTAGCTCGAGTTTTGAGGCTAGTTCATAATTCAATATATTGATTTTTTATTATATTCTATTACAACATTTATACATAATATAGGTAGCATTAATAAGAATATCTAAATTAAATGTTAATAATTGAGGGATATTAGAATAACCGAAAATTCTACTATATAATACATAATGTCATAAATATTTTAAAATACTATCAACAACAGTTTTTGAATACATTAAAAAAATATAGGTTGAAAAACTTCAAAACAAATGGCATATAATAGTTTTATATAATTTATTTTTCATCAAAAATATTTTATTTATTAAACCTTCCTATATCAGTTCGACATCTACTTCCTCGTTTTCTTCCGATATGGAAACCATAACAAAGTTTTAATACTGCGAAATTTGTAAATAGACTACGCCACCTTCACCAAAAAAAATATACTTATTTACACACTTTATGTGTGAACTCACATAATGTATTTTCGAAATTCACTGAAAAAAGTGTTACATTTTGAATAAAATAGACAATTGAATTTGCAGCAGAATTTATTATTAGTATTATTATTAATGAATTACATAAATAAATCATTCAAACGTTTCAAAAACATCGTTGTTTCAAAAACAAAAATTACTTTATTAAAATATATTTTAGTTTGATTTGTTTTTCTCAGTACTTCTTTGTTTAAACTAGAACTTTTTTCCGTGTATAATTTTAATTAATCATCACTTAACCGTAGGTTTTGATCTTTTTAAAATAATAATTTTGTTTAAAACCAAGGTCAAACTTTTAGAAAATAAGTGTATAATAAAATTCAATACATTCAATTTGAAAAATCGCCATCGAAGATTTAAACATAATATTTGATAATACATTTAAGTGAAAGTAATACTTTTCACTTACAGTTTTGTCAAATTAAATGTTCACTCCATCGAATTCAGCCAAGAAAACAATATCCTTTGAGATTTCCCAAGTGAAAAAGTTATACATAATTTATACATCACTTTGTCCACTATTGTATATAAACTATATATAACTTTTCCACCTGGGTTTCATTTTTTTAAGTTATAGAACGATTTTTTTATGTATGAAATGGGAATGAGTATCCATTATCTTGATCACTGATTTTCTTATCACACATAGAATGTACTTGGATAAGTTATATTGGCATAAGAAGTAAAAATTTTATTCGCTTAAGAAACACAAAGTACTTAAAAATCGTTACTTACAATCACAATAAGCGACGCACATGCATGTCTTTCACGCTGAGATCTTAATATCAAAGTACTCACCTGAAACAGTAAAAAAAATATAAAGGTTAGTCATACTGTCATAATGTAAGGATTAGTAAGCACATCGTTAATCGCATGTGGCATACATTGCACAGATATTTAAATTAACGGTAAAGTATAGGATTCCTTAAAGCTCAATTAATTAGAGGCATATATAAGTAAATTAAATAAATTGGTAAAAATTTTATCCAGCTTATCCAATTTCATTTAGTACCACTCTAAAATAAATTTTCTAATTTTTGGAAATGTTTACTATTCCACAATCAACGAAATTAAAAAGCTTGAACTCTTAGAGCGAAAAATTTTTTAATTTGAAGTGATCAAAACTGAACTGAAAATTAAATCACTCAAAGCGGAACTCTTTTGAATTTTAAACTTTTAGAATTGAAGCTTAACAAATTTTTTTAACCTAATTTTTTTATTCAAACGCTCAAAATGTAATCAGATCTCTGAAAAAATAGTTTTTCTATGATTTTAAGAATCAAAATAATATTACTAATGATGTCATTTCAAATAATAAAAACATTATTTTGAATGAATACATTTTAAAACTCACAAAAACATTTATTTTAACAATGTTGTTGACAGTAGAAATTTCTCTTATTGTCGCTTTAATTCTAAAAGAAAATTTTTCTATGGAAAGTTTTCCCTCAAAAAAGCCATGATTTATAAAAATTCAACCATTTTTGAAAAATTGGTACAAAGCAACAATAAGAAAAAATTAAATTACAAGAACTATAGTGAAATAATTATTTTTCGTAAGTTTCAAACTTTTTTTTTATAAAAAATAATGTTTTTTATTTCATAAGACATGAATGATAATACTGATTTTTGACGCAATAGTGTTAATTCTACAAAATTGTACAAAATTATTTATTTCCTTAAAATAAATTATGTGTTCGTAGTAAATTACTTTTACATTTAAAGAAAGAAGTTATTTCGTAGAAAGAAAATATTTACTGATTACATTTTATTGCAGAGAAATGTTCATTACATAATTACAGTGATTTTATAACAAATAACAAATTTAAAATAGGCATCTTGCATCAGTGCTCTAACTGAAAAAGCCTCTCCTGTAAAAAAGTTGGCAAAATCGAAGATAGAACCCTATAGTTTTAGGTTCACGACGTAGTAAATTCATAAATTTCAAAATATTTCTAATGTGCATGCTGTTTCTATGAGTACCACGCACTAAATGTATTATTTTTATAATGAATAATGCGAGGTCAAATAGATTAAGTGTTAAAATAATTCTAAATTTTCCGCCTGTAAATTAGGGTGGGCCAAAACAATAAAATACTTTTTTAGGTGTTGTCTTCGCCCCCCAACCCCTATTTTCTTTCAATTGATGACAAAATAATTGCACAACTTTTTAAAAATTTATCAAAAATGTTCAACACTAGGCCCAGAACCTGTAAACGTTAAAAAGGGTTAACTAATCTTTTGGGTAATAATAATAATAATATATCAATAAAATGAATATAGACCTCACAGCAAATAATTTATCCCTAATTTTATTCAGAATAATGTTTTTAAAAATGACAAAAAACTACCCTCTATAGGGGTTGCAATTTTATAATGTGTTTTTTTATATACCTTAGATGTTCTTGGCCTTGAATGATTGTAAATGATCGGGTAAAAGTTAAAATGCATGTTAGTGTTAGAAAACTACCCTTCACATTTTTAAAACTTCACTTTAGAATGATATTTTGCTTTTATTATAGTTCTTCGCATATAATTTTTCATAAGATAGTCCTAGAATGACTTCAGAAATATTGTTTGAATATTTCATAGTTTTTTCTAGTAATTTAAGGACAATTTGGGTACAGAGTTCACTCGCATTCCATGTGGTTGTTTTCCTAGATTTCCACGCGGATATTTTCACCTAAGCGGCTATCCCAATCTTATATACCATTTTACATAAATATTTCCTATAACACACCACAGATCGGAATTCCCAAATGTCATTTGAGAGCACCAATTAATTACGTAGGTGTTATTTTTGGAATGTTATACCACCCGCCCCTTCTTAAGGCTTTTCCTATAGTAAGCCTAATTGATTTTAACATGGGCGTGCGATTTCGTTGACCCCTTCACCCCTAAAAGCTTTACGTTATTAATAGACGCTATCTTAAAAGTGTCAGTAACGTAATCTCCAATTACAGCAGCTCCTGATCATCTGCTTACTAACAGATATCTTTCTAGTATACGAAAAAATTTTAAAATCTCTGTTTTTTCATAGATGCACCAGTGAAAGGAAATGGAGGAGATATAAACACCAAACATTTGGATCCTCCTGAACATGGCCGCATTTATCTACAAGTTCAAGGTATTAGGTTGAGAGTTAAAACAGGACAGCTGGAAGCTGGACATATTCCTCAATGGATGCAACACCCAGAAAAAGACAAAAGTGCAAAGATCCAAGCTTATGTATATCTACCTAGTGATCATGGAAGCTATCGTTACACTACAACTCTCACAAGTCTCCCAGTCGACACTACTGTTTCACAAACCCGCGTTTTTTTAAAAGGGAACAATGTTCTTTATATAGCAATTATTGGGGCTAAACTTTCGGTTCTTGTGCAGTATGATTGCCCTGCCATTTTTCTTCTCTATCCAGATAAAAACATTGTGGGAGGGGTGCTAACTCCTTATAACGATAGAGTTCCTAAGTGGGTTCTATGAGAAAACTCGGGATTAAGAAGTGTAAATAATAAAAATTTGGATAGGGGAAGTAGGATTAAAAGAGCCAGTTTAAAATATAATATAATATTCCTTTTAAATACGAGTGCAAGTGTTAAATTTTTTTTAAACACAAAATTTACCCACTTCCGGAAACGTCTGAGACAGAAGTATAAAGTAATACCTTGAAGTATGATTTCCTACACTGAGAAAAAAACTTATTTGAATCAAAGGAAATTTCTTTGATTCAAAGAAATGGTAGAGTAAAATGTGACTGAAGAAATATTTCTTCAAATTAAAGAAATGTTTTGTTTGGATCTGAGCAACGCAATGCTTAAGACATAAAAATATTTACTTGACACTGTGAAATATTCGTTGAGCGAAAGAGATTTGTTATTGACTGTAATAAATAAGTATTTTATATGATAGGTGAGTTCCGTAATATAAAGAAGTATGGTGTAAATTCAAGAAGACCATTATTACATACAAATAAATGTAACTCGAACTGAGTAAAAGTTTTTTTTGTAATCAAATATATGGTTCAATATTCAACTAAGCGTATTTGTTGGTAAAATAAACATTTCTTTGCAGCAAATAAATTGTTTTCAATGCAAATAAATTTTGTATTTGTTTCTAAGAGGCGGCATATTATTTAAAAAGAACGATTAACAGAGTTGATCAAATACTAATTAATTCAAAGAACAATTTACCCAAGCAGAAAAAGTTCTTCTATCGTTTAAAAAATTTGAATGGTTAAAGTACAAAAATTAAGCAGGCCCATTTATTTAAAAAAATATTTATTGCAATTATAATGATTATAATTTATAATAATATATTTATTTGCATTCTCGCAGAGTAGAAAAAAGAATTTCAAGGAAGACCAACTGACTAATGCTTAGGAAGACTGATAAACACCAATCACCACATTTTTTCAAATTATATCTGTGGCGAAAATGTATGGCTAGCTTAAAGACATGAGAATCCATTTCTATTGTTAGCTCTATGCCAGTAGCTAGTCCTTTTTCAACCAGATCTTTAATTGCTTCCGGGTCTCGATGCCCGAACCGCTTATGCCAAGAGTGTTGACAGTTGTCAACATACAAAGTCACGTACAAAGCTCATATAGTTCCGAAGTCAAATTTGCTTTCGCCCTTATTACCCCGTCCTTTTGAATTTTACAACCTTTATCGTCAAAAATCACTACATGACCACCTTTTGTTAATTTCTTTACTGAAAGAAAATTATATTAAAAACTCGGCACATATCAAACATTTTCGACTTTCACTGTTAGAACTTTGTTAGTATCCAATAGGCACTTTATAAATCCTGATCCTTTGCCATGCACTTCCACAAGTTCCTCTTCATCAGCAAGTAGAACGTGTCCTTTTGCTGTAGAGTCAAACTGTGTGAAAAATTCCCTTTTATGCGTCATGTGGCTAGATGCTCCTGAATCCACAATCCAATCATCTTCTTTACCCTTCAACTTTTTTCCTCCGAAGCAGGCTTCCTCGTAAAATTCTTTCAAGGCTCTATTTTTCCTAAATGCCTTAGCTGAAAAACATGCATCCCCTGAAGTTTTATAGCAAATTCGGTTATCCTGCCCTGGTGCACGCCAGAGCACTCCGAACTGCTCCTTCTTACTTCTTCTCACGTTCTTTCTTCTCCCTTCGACCCGCTTCGACCTGCACCAGTGCAGGATAACCGAATACGCTATTAGTTTTGCTTTCTGATGCAACTTTATTCGCTTTTTCCTTTCCTTGTTTAGGTTTCTAGTTCTGGTACTTCAAGAAGTCCTTTTTGAAGTGACCATTCTTTTTACAGAAAAAGCAAGTTTTTTCTTTATTTGAGTCGTTCCCTTTCGCAGATGCCTTCATTACCGATTCATTGCTCTCTTCTGCTTTTCCGGTCAATTTTCTCCTCTTGTACTCGTCGATTAGTTTTCCTTTAACGAAGTCCAGAGTAAGATCCTGTTCTGACCTGCTTTCCAAGCCTTTAATCAATGCACCATATGAATCCGGTAAACTATAATAATTTAGGGCTCATTTAGGGGCTCTGAGAATATAATAATCAAAATTGAAAAAAAAAGGTTTAAACAATTTTTGTTTGTACAATCATATTAAAAATGAATTAAACATATTTATTTTCTTACCCTGCGTTAAGGCTCATTTAGGGCTCCCCGAATAT